>CAUYQG010157636.1:0-26672 GCA_963574415.1 Tarsius wallacei | reverse complement strand
AGTGGCTTTGTCTTCTGTTTAGTGACGTTTCCTTGGGAACCGAGGTGGAGCCTGCCTGTAGGTGGGCAGGGCAACGTAAGTCTCTGCCTGGAGGAATGACTGAAGTGATAGTTTCACCCTCGTGGATCCTTCCTCTCCGCTCTTTGAGTTTGCGACACACCACTGGCTGGTGCTCTATCCAGGGTTAGAGCTCTGAGATTCAGAGCTCCAGCTCCCAACCTCCCACAAAAGTGGCCCTGGACTGTTCCCAGTGTATTTCAGTCAGAGATGGAATCAGCTTCTCTGATGGGCGGGTGGCCAGAGCCTCCCCGGTTGATCGGAGGCTGGGTCTTGGTCTGTTTTAACCAGGGAGGGAGCTGAGACCCAAGATTTCCTACCAGGGGGGGAGCAACCAGGGACGCAATAGCTGGCCCTGTGTGAGACCGCGGGTCCCTGGGCTTCAGACCGATGAGTCTGGCTGTGGATGAGTGGGTGGGGGAAGGGAAGCAAGAGTCTTTTGGGGGAACTCACATTCAGAGAATCTCACAGTTCTGCCTGTGTCGTCACCATCTTGACCCAGAAGTCCAATGTGATGTTTTGATACATGCATACCTTGAGAATGATCAAATCAGACTACTTAACATATCCATCACCTCAAATACTTGCCCTATCTTTGTGGTGAAAATATTTGAAATCCATTCTTTTTACTATTTTGAAATATACAATATTATTAACTATAGTTATTTACCACTTGGTGTGATATGTAACTAGAACCTACTTCTTCTATCTAACTAAAAATGTGTACCTTTGACCAAAATCTCCTTTTCTCTGTCCACCTCCTGGGTCCCCAGCTAGCACAGTACTCTGTACTTCTCTGGGTTTGACTTTTTAAAATTCCACGTGTACATGAGATTATGTAGTATTTGTCACTATATTCCTGACTTATTTCACCTAATATAATGTTTTCTAGGTTCATCTGTGTGGTCACAAATGACAGAATTTCCTGTTTTTTGAAGGTTGAATATTACTTAATTATGTATATATACACCACAGTTTTAAAATTTATTCATCTGTTGGTGGAAACTTAGTTGTTTCTGTATAATGGCTATTGTAAATAATGCTGCAATGAACGTGGGAACGCAGAGCTCTCTTTGCCATACTGATAAGAATTTTTTTGAATACATACTCAGACGTGGAATTGCTGAATAATATGGTAATTATATTTTTACATAGAACCTCTACACTGTTTTCCAAAATGGCTGTACTAATCTACATTTCTACCAACTCCATATTAAAATTCCCATTTCTTTACATCTTCACCAAAACTTATTCATTGTAATCTTTTTAATAATAGCCAGTCTAATGGGTGTGAAGCCTTATTATGATTTTAATTTGCATTTCCCTGATGATTAGTGATATTGAGCATTTTTTTCATATACTTGATGGGCATTTGCATGTCTTCTTTTGAGAAATATCTATTCAGATACTCTGCCCATTTTTAATAGTGCTATGTTTGTTTTCTTGTTATTGAGGAATTTGACTCTCTTGTATGTTTTTTATATTAGTTCTTTGTCTAATGTAATATATAATTTGCAAATATTTCATTTCATCTGTAACTTGTCTTTTCACTCTGTTATTTCCTTTGCTCTGAAAACGTTTTTTTTGTTTGAAGTAATCTTATTTGTTTATTTTTGCTTTTGATGCCAATGCCTTTGTAGTCATTTCCAGGAAATCTCTGCTCATCCCAACATCATGGAGTTTTTTCCCCTGTGCTTTCTTCTAATTGTTTTATAGTTTCAGGTCTATTAATTAAGCAATTTTGAGTTGACTGTTGTGTAAGGGATGAAATAAAGTTCCATTTTTTTTCTTCTTCATGTACATATCCAGTTTTCTTAACACTATTTATTGAAGAGATTGCCCTTTCCCCATTGTGTGTTTTTGGTAACTTTGTCAAAAAAACCAGCTGATTAAAGTTGTGTGGGTTAATTTCTGGGCTTTTTATCCTAATCCATTGGTTGCCATGTTTATTTTTATGCCAGTATTATGCTGTTTTGATTACTATGGATTTGTAATTCATTTAAAAATACTGTACCATGATGCCTCCACTTTTTTTTTCCCTCAAAAGTGCTCTGGCTTTTCAAGTTCTTTGTGGTTTCATACAAATTTTATAATTGTTTTTCTTTCTTTTATTTCTGTGAAGAATAATGGCATTTTGGTTAGGATTGCACTGAACATGCTTTCGGTTAACTCTTCCAATCTATGAGCATGGGAAATTCTTTTATTTATTTGTGTCATCTTCAATTACTTTCATCAATGTTTTATAGTTTTTGATGTATAAATCTTTTACCTCCTTCACTAAATTTACTCTCTCTCTATATATGTATACATATATATATATATATTCTGATACTATCATAAATTATTATTTTTAAGGTGTATGGTGTTAGTGTATACAAAGTCTACTTATTTTTCTAAGTTGATTTTGGATCCTGTAACTTTACTAAATTTGTTATTTAATTTTAACCACTCTTTGATGGAGTCATTAGAGTTTTTCTGCAGATAAGATCATGTCCTCTACAGAGACAATTTCATTTCTTCCTATCCTATTTGGATATTTCTACCTCTTTTTTTGGCCTAATAGTTTTGGTTGGGACCTAAAATAATGTTGAACAGAATTGATAAGACTTGGAAGCCTTGCTTTATTCTTGATCTAAAAACAAAAACCAAGCCTTTAACTTTTCATCATTGAGCACGATGTCAGCTGTGGGCTTGTCATATATGGCTTTTATTGTGTTGAGAAATATTCCTTGTATACCTAATTTTTGAGAGTTAGTCATGAAATTATGCTGAATTTTGCCAAATGCTTTCTGTGTCTATTGAGATGATCATGTTGTTTTTATTCTTCATTCTGTTAAATGGGGAGTCAGATGTACTGATTTGCATATGTCAAACCATCCCTACATTCCAGGAATAAATTTTATTTGATTGTGGTGAATGAAACTTTAATATACTGTTAAATGTGATTTGCTAGCACTATGTTGAGAATTTTTGCATCCATGTTCATAAGTGACTTTGACCTGTAGTTTTATTCCCCCCCCAATAATATATTAGTCTTCATTCTTTTTTCTTTTTGTTTTTCAGATTAGATGGTTTCCAGTGACCTGTCTTTGAATTTATTGATTCTTTTTTGTGCTTAATCTCGTCTGGTGGTGAACATCTCTATCAATTATTTTTTTAGTTCAGTTATATCATTCTTCAGCTCTACGATTTCTGCTTGGTACTGCTTTTAATACATTCTCTTTGTTAAAGTTCTCAGTTTATTCTTACATTGCTATCCTGACTTCAGTGAGGATCTTTATACTCACTATTTTGAATTCCCTATTGAGTAAATCAAATACTATATTCAATTCACTTAGAACACTTTCTGTAGATTTATCTTGTTCTTTTACTTGAAATACATTTTTCTTTTTCTTTAGTTTTCTTGACTCTTTGCGTTGGTTTTTACATATTAGATTAGACAACTGTCTCCCTAGTCATCAGACTGGACTTGTGTAGAAGAAAAATTTCACTAATCCATTCAACAAGAGTTTTTTAAGGTGTCTCTCAAACCTTTGTGTTTGTTCAGACCATTATTTCTGTTTTTGGCAACTCCCTAGAAAACTGTGATGTGCCATGCCCTATGGGATAAGTAAGATGGAAGCTAGACTTTCTAATGTAGAATGGAAAAATTAAGGTAGATACTGGGAGATTATGCTGTAAACCCCTTTCAGGAAGAAAAGAGAATGGTGTTTTTGAGCCCCTTATCTACACTCATCCAAGAGGATGAAGCCCCTGAAAATGTTTGTGCACCCATGTCAAACTGCCACTTTTTTCCTGTCATCTAGAGAAACTTGTGTATGCCTCATTTTCTTTACTTCCAGAGTTGATGAATTAAGTGCCAAACCATGGAGTACCTTAGAGTTAGGGTGCTATTTGTAGGGTCCAAATACTCCTCTCCACAGGGTATTGGCAATTCTGAGAGTATGGTGAAGTACTGGGAGAGGGTTCCTGCCTGAGTATGCAACAGTTTTTTCTACTCACTTGAAGTGGATATTTTACTTGTTGCCTCGTGAGTAGGAATCTTTCAACTTGTTTCTGACTTTCCCTCAGAGGGAACTGACCCATGCACAGAAGTTCATTTGGTGCGTTACTGGATGGAAAGAGAGTCAGGAGCCTCTTATTCTGCCATGTGACTAGCATCACTCTAAGGAAAACAATTTAGAGAAAATAGACCAAAAGACAAAGAGTAGATATATCCAAGTGACTTAAATATGAATACTTTCATTTGTTATACTTTTCAAATGCTATAGATATGTACCAAAACTTTTACAATGGAAAAAATACTTTGAAAAGGAAAAAAAAGGTAGTTCTAACAGTTATAAATCTTTTTTCAGTAGGTTTAGTAACACATTAAAAATTCTTATATGTTATTGTCAAATATCTCCCCCATGGAATGTCCAGAGTGTTTGTCCAGTGCATCACTGTGCCTGACCACATTACAAAGTCTACTATATCCTATAATAAAAGGAATACATATATTGAATTTGAATATAAATGTATGATGCTTTGAGGTGATCTGGTAAGAGATGGTTCTTCCTCCATTTAGAACTAACTTTGCTGGATCAACAGGTACATAACATCTTCTCATGGTAGAATGTGCAATAGGCCCTCATATTACTGTAAAGAAGGAAACAGAGAGCAGATAAGGAGTTAAGATAAGGAAGTATAAAGGAGTAAGAATGCTTAATAGTTGGTCTTGATTATGGTTTTAGAAGTGTCACAAGTTCCTGAAAACGAGACTCAACTAATAGCAGTTCCAAATCCAGCTCAAAACAAGATACAGAACTGCTCTTTTTATACAGAATATTAGCTGCTGTATAGACAAAATCTTCTATGACATACACTTATTTCAGGTAAAGGATATAATTTGATCCTTATGATTGGTTGAATTGTAAATTGTATTTTAATATAAAAGTGCTTAAATTGTCTGTGCCAAAGAATGCTAGTAGTACATTAGAGTTACAGTGTTTTCCAATAACATGAAATAAAGATTATCTACTGAGACTTTAAGTATGAAAATCAATAAAACACAACCATGGAGAGTTGTTAAATTTTAGCTAAAAGGTGGTAGCACTGTCTCAGGTCAATTGGGGTGATGTGATAATATATTGATTTAGTCAAAGAAATTAAGAATATGATGTATATCTCATTATCATAAAAAGTGGTAGATGGGAGTTATTCTAACCTGATGCTATTAAATATTCAGGTTATATAGAATTAATAAAGAACTAATCCTGTTTAATTTAAATACCTTTTCAGGCACATTTTTAAAAGCATGTCTACATGAAGAAAATATCCTGGCTAGCAGTTAGAGTTCTTTTTATAAATAAATAAATTGGCAATACTAATAATACTTCCATTCCAATGAAATTTTTAAATGTTGGTGAAATCCTAAAAGATAAATATATTCTTGATTTTCTATTAGACTGAGAGTCAGACCTTATATAGCAATAATTCTTCAAGGATTATTAATAATAGTAGTCTCAGCAATATTAGTCCATCTGAAGCCCTCAGAGCACACCTCAGGGTCTTTCTTCTATACGGTTTCTGTTTCTCCCAATCTTGTCTTCTGTGTCCTCTCACTAATGTCCACCTCCCATCAGGTTATTGGAGAGCCCAGTGGGCAATTCGTGATGAGGTGATTAAACACACTATCATATTGACTCACTATAAAAATTCTGGACATTGGTGTAAGCAATAAATGCATGACCAAGACCTCAAAAGAAAAAGCAGCAAATACAAAATTGGCAGGTGGGGCCTATTTAAACTCAAGAGCTTCTGCACAGCAAAATTTAAAAAAATCAATCACATTAACAGACAACGTACAGAATGGGAGAAAATATTTGCAAACTATGCATGTGACGAATGTCTAATATCCAGAATTTATAAAGAATTCAAGTAATCAATGGGAAAAGAAACTAATAATCCCATTAGCAAGTGGGCAAAGGACATGAACAGACACTTCTCAAAGGAAGTCATAAAAGTGGGCAACAAGCATATGAAAAATGTTCAACTTCACTAATCATCAGAGAAATGCAAATCAAAACCACAATGAAATGCAAATCAAAACCACAATCTTACAATAGGTGGGAAGTCTTTTGTTGAAAAGTCAAAAAATAACAAATGCTGCTGAGGATGCAGAAAAAAGTAGATGCTCCTACACTGTTGATGGGAATGTATGCTAGTTAAAACTCCCGTGGAAAGCAGTTTGGAGATTTCCCAGAGAACTAAAAATAAACCTACTGCTCAACCCAGCAATCCCACTACTGGGTATATATGTAAAGGAGCTTAAATCACTCCACCAAAAGGATACCTGCATGCACATGTTTGTTGCAGCACTATCCACAATAGCAAAAACATGGAACAAACCTAGGTGCCAATCAATGATGGAATGGATAAGAAAAATGCAGTATAAACATACCACAGAATACTATGCAGCCACAAAAAAGAAAAATCATGTCCTTTGCAGCAACCTGGATGCAGCTAGAGACCGTCATCCTGAGCTAATTACCATGGAAACAGAAAACTGAATTCCATATGTTCTCTCTAATAAGTGGGAGCTAAACACTGTGAGCACAAGGATGGGAATAACAGATACTGGGATAATCCCAAAGGGAGGAAGGAAGGGTATATAAGGGCTGAAAATTATCCCATGTCCACCACCCAGGTGATGAGCTCAATAGAAGCTCAGGCCTCACCATCATACAATATTTTTATGTAACAAACTTTCACATGTGCCCCTGAATCAAAATAGAAAATAAAAAAGTTAAAATTAGAAAGTGGAAAAAAAATAGGTTTTATTAATTTGAGATGTCTATAATTCACTTGGGATAAAATGTTCACTTTTTACTAAACTGGTTGAAATTCAGTATTTCCTGTGCTATTTTTGTCATCAATAGAAATTACAAATACTTGTATATGACATTACATCTGTGAAAGATACCTCAAATTAGAATCTTTGTCACTACACTGAAATTGCAATATTATTAGACCCTCTTGGATATTGATATTTACTTCTTTAATAAAGAAGCATATATATTATTTTATATATTTTGATAACTATGAATTAACATAATTTCCTTTGTAATCTTTATTAAAAGCTATGCCTTTACAATATTATTCTGAGGAGAGCTCTATAGGGAAAGGGAACTGGTAGCACAATGAACATGGTTTGGATGGTAACACAGCTGATAAGTATTATTTTGTTGGGGATAAGCAGCTATATGACCACGGGTGCTCAGCAGCTGTATCTGTTTGACAAAGATTAGGACCAGTCTTTGTATGTTTTACATTCCGGTTCTGTGCATTCTAGAAAGTCATAACTATTTACCTCTCTTGAACAGAAGATTGTATTATGTCATTCATTCCCTTTGTTTTTACATTATTTTCTTCTTGTTGTCCTACTGAAATCCAGCATTGAGATGCTTTACCATACGTGGTTTTTGTCTGCCCAAAATTCCTTCATCTACCTCTTCTGACACCATGATTTTCCTTGGCGATGCACCCCTTCTGTATCATTAACTTTTTATGTCTGAATAGGGCCAACTCTACTTAACAAGACACATCTGTGATACTTACCAGGGATCGATTCCCCTGGGCAGACTGATGGGCACTTGACATATTTAGAACTGATGTCACTTAATTCTAATAATTTTAATAGGAAAAGAATCACACTTTCCACTCTAGTTTCTAAGAGAGAAGAATGTTTACCGAGGATTCGGCAGCCATCTTTCATCAGAAGGAAAGAACCTACATGAAATTGGAGTTGACAGAGAAAAAAATAAACAAAACAGTTGAGAGACAGGAAAAAACAATCAAACAAACACCACCTCAGGTCCTTAAGGAACAGTTTAAAACATGCTTGAAATTAATTCTTCCCCTGGACTTTTCAGCTATGGGAGTTGCAACACTATCTAGCTTAGGTCATTTTAAGTTAGCTTATAACAAGAAGAACTATCTTATAAGGTTATAAAACAAGATTAGTAATTCAATGTCTTGAAAAGAAAAAAAAGATCGATTATATATTATAATTATTTTGTTAAATAATAATTAAGTCAATGGGTGCAATATAACCATTTGATGATCTCTGTGATATAAACCTCATATACCTATCATAGCAAGCACAGATATAAAAACCCATTTTACAAAGGAGTGAGTAATTTCCTAAGTTAAGTCATTTACATAGAGAAAAACAGTGTCACAGTTTGGTTTGTTAGACTCCAGAGTTTCATTATACCATCTGAAAACAAAATATAACTTCTCTACTAGTATAAAATAGACACGAATATACAATAAGAAACTCTTAATAGTGCAACGTTGCACAAACATTCCTCTCTCCCATCCCTACCTTGTCTTAATTTCTTGCTATTGCAGCATTGCATATTTCCTAAGGATCCATTGTAGAAAGGGGCTAGGATGATTTAAAACAGAAAGCTCATTACATCCCTAGGGAGAGGAAGTGCCATAGGCTTACATGAGGAAGAACATAATCAAAGTAAGATATGTGATAAATCATGCCCCTCATTGAAGCTACGAAAA
Organism: Tarsius wallacei; assembly: GCA_963574415.1. Lineage (NCBI taxonomy): Eukaryota > Metazoa > Chordata > Mammalia > Primates > Tarsiidae > Tarsius > Tarsius wallacei. Next base: position 18,056 of record CAUYQG010157636.1, on the reverse strand, counting down.
AAAATAGTTGTCAAGTGATGAACACGGAAGTGGATGATTACCTTTCCAGTGGAACAGAGAATTTCTGCATCACTGTGAAGAGTCATTTTTATTTATACTGTGGCTGTATTCAGAAAATGTGGGGACCTATAGCAGAAATGGTACAATTTTTAAGCATACTGGGGGTTGTGCCACATGTAATAGGACATTCCCTGTTTGGAAGGATGAGGTATATTAGTCCAGTTCCAGTGGAGCTTGATTTCCCTGGGCTACTTATGCCTTTTCTCGTATTTAATATCTTTGAATGACATGAAATTGCCTAAATGAGGTTAATTAATAATGTGGAAACTGAGCATGCTCAAGGGTCTTTGAAAACCTTGAGTCGTATTTGGGAGGCTTCATACAGTTTAGTATTTAGTCGAAGCAAAAAATAATACAAATAACTTTTTCATGAATGTGCAGAGTGAGTATAATTTCCCTTATTATTTGGTTAATGGGCTTTCTTAGAAGCATAATATCCTGATATCCAAGAGCAGTGCACCCAGGAAAATAATTGAATTGAATATAATTCGGAAAGTTCACAGCCCGGAAAAGATTGGTGAGGAAATGATGACGTACAAATCCAACTTGAGTTGGTAATGCTTTTAGGAAGCAAAAGCAGAAGCTGAAGACCTATTCTGGACAGTTTCTGTTAAGAAGGTGCTGGAGTAAATGCATCTGCCTTTCTTCCAGGTAAACAGCCCCAAGCCGTCCAACATGATAGTACTCATTTTCCTGGGTAAGTGAATGGTACTTCTGGTTTATCTGAATTCATCATAATACTAATTCTTTGTTAACTGAATCATCCCATCCTAACTTAACGTTAACAGGTGTTTATAATATGAAGTACTAATTACATTACAAATTTATACTTGAATGTAGTTATTATCTGTGCAGAAATGTACACTCACTTTTACTCACTTATTTCTAACTCTATAGAAAATGCACAAAGTGAGAATTGCATTAATCTCTCAGGTTGCTTCTGTTTTATTGTATAGATTAATCCAATAACTTTAGGTTATTTATTAAGATTTATTGAGTTCACATATGTGTTAGAACCTTTTAGAAATGAAACCTTCCAGTATCTATTTACAAGTTAGAAGATGACAAATTTCAGATTATTGTCTATTTTATTTAATTCCAAAGAAAAATAAATAGGCTATTTGTTTTATATGAAATATATGGTTTAAATAATACACATTTATTTTATATAAAATATATTTTAAATAATAAATATGTATTATATATAATATAAATAAAATCAACTTAAACCATTCAATTCCCCTAAAGGGTTAATATTTACTAAGAGTCATTTGGTAGAGTAAAATAATGCAGCACCACATCAAATGCTTCACATTTTGATAATTTTTTATGACCTACAGATCAAGTGTGAACTTATCCCTTTTGTATTAGATACTATGAATATATTTTAAGATGTTGATGAAAAATAATTCATTTTCATTTAATGTAGAATCCATATAAATCTACTTGCTGGATGTGTGATTGGGGAAGCTTTTCTATCTTCTTCAGTATTTGGTAAGAACTGATAAATTAAATTTAGAAAAAAGAATAGCTGTGATTGTAGCCAGATTTTAATTTAAAAAGCAATATATTTTTTGTTCACTCTAAGCTAATAGATATTGATGTATAAAGACAATTGTGGGCAAAAAATATAAAGTTTATTTTAAATTGTGTTGAACATAAAAGGAGAGTCAAATAGAAAAAAAGAAGGAAAGGAATCCTTATATATTTTCAGGTTTTTTTGGTTTAAATAATAGTTCTTCACTGTTTCAAAATTTTGCTTCTAATTTTTAAAATATTTTATGATTTTTGTATTGATTTCTAATTTTTTACATTTATTTTTTTCTTAAAAAGATAAGTCTAGGAGATTTAATTTTTGTAGATCAGGCAGCAAAATAATGGAGTACATAAAATACATCAGGACCTCACTATGGTCTTAGTTGAAAAGGCAATGGTCTCCTGTTTTCATCTTTTCATTCTAATTTAACCTTGACACCAGGTTGCATGAAGGAGGGAAATCAATTTCTAACATTGTTAGGACCAAAATTATAGTATTTGATAGGTTGTACCACCATTTCTCACATTATGTTCTTCAAAATATATCTTCTAAATAGGTCTTGTGATGAAGAAAATTTCAGTTGCCAAAATAATGGGGGAAGCAGTGAATTTTTAAAATTCAGAGCATTTAATAGGTTAGCCTTATACATCTGTAAAACTGTGTTGAAATGTGCAATATTTTTTGTCCTATTAATTTAAAAATACAAACTGTAGTACACCAAGCATTTCAGGAGAATCCTTGAAATATCCTGGCTTATATAGAAAGTCACAAATAATAATCAGAAATGAAAAAGGCAGATTTTGGAAAGGTAAAGTTATATTTTTGGTTCTTGTGGAACAAATCATTGAGATAGTTTTCTTAGTTGAATCAATATTTTATCTGAGTGGAAGGAGAGGAAAATCATGTAAAATAACCAATCAAGTAGATTATTCAACCAAAAATTGAATATGAAACAAAATGAAACAGATTTGGGAAAGATAGTATATAAATGGTCATTCTAAAGTACTGGTGAGGTTTGATGATATATCCAGTAGACCATCACTTACGAGTTTCTTGACAGAGCTTTTCACAAGATACAATAATCAATGGCAAATGATATTCCAGTTTCTTATTAGTTGAATTTATGACATGAAATCCATATTTCAAGATTTTTGGAAAACTGGATTTGACCAAGTAACTTTGGGCTAGGATCCAAAGGGCCTTTTTTTCTTCCTCTGGACTTTCCAACATAAGAGCACAAGAGCTTGGCTAGATAAGTTTGTCCAGGAACACATGATGAAACAGAAAGCTGATATGTCAATTTCCACTCTAGCCCTCAAAAAGAACAATGTGACCAAGTCACACCCATGGGCCTAATCTCCAAATTCAGTGACCCGGCAAGTAGTACACATGGTCCAATGAGTTGTCTTGGATTCCCCTTAGGAGACGAGGTTTGGAAAGAGGTAAGATAAAAGAAAATATTTCAAGGCCCTATTTGAGGCCTGTAAGTCTGCATTGTCACAGGTGACTCATAAAACTACACTGAGATACCACCTAACTTTAGTCAATAACTCAAAAAAAAATACACGCTGGAGAGGGTGAGGGAAAAGGGAACACTTCTGCACTTTTGGTGGGAGTGTAAACTAATACAACTTCTATAGAAAACAGTGTGGCGATTTCAAAGATCTAAAAATCGACCTTCTTACAATCCCCCTTCTTGGAATATACCAGGAAGAACTCAAATCACTCTATGAAAAAAACACCTGAACATGCATATTTATAAACATTATTCACAATAGTAAAAACATGGAACCAACCGTGTCTCCCATCGAAAAGTGGACTGGATTAAAAAATGTGGTACATATACGTGATCGAATATTATGCAGCTATAAAGGACAAAATCATGAACTTTGCAGCAACTTGGATAGATTTAGAGTCTATGATTCTCAGCGATCTGTCACAGAAACAAAGGATTGAGTACCACATGTTCTCACTTATAAGCAGACCCTGAACAATTATTATCCTATAAGAAAGGGATTGCCAGTAGTCAGAAACTGCCAGGGGAGGGAGCGGGGAGCAGACTTCATTAATAAGGGTACCTGATCTCAAACCAGGTGAAGTGGGGGCCAAAGTGAGGCCCAAAATTTACCTGTACAATGACCATTTGTGTATCTAACCCTGAATTGTACCGATCTTTAAAATAAAAAAATTTTTTAAAAGAATATCAGCTTTTAAAAAATTCAATGTGGCTTTTAAGTCATCACTTGAGATCTCCTGATTACAGTTAATATAATTGTCTCCATAACTCAATTATGATTCTCCTATTTTTCTATTAATTGATGAAACTAGTGTCAGTTTGTATATTTGCAGAATCAATTTGACTAATTTGTATAACATACTAAATTAGCATTGCTATTTTTCTTGATTGTTTTTAGAAAATTTGCTGGAACCTTTTCTCCTTCACCAAAAATAACTTGTAAATATCTGGAAGGTGTTATTTACATGAAACATTGTCATTTATATAAAGCTATTTATAAACAACTAATAAGTTTGGTGTAAGTCAAATATCTGTCTGGGGATGGGGGGGACACCCCTTATCAACAAGGGTGCCTGAACGGTGCATATTTGTATACCTAACCCTTAACTGTACCCCATAATTTTAAAATAAAAAATATGTTTAAAAAAGTAAAAAAATAAGATACTATAGCTTAAAAAAAATAATAAAATGTGATATCACTTTAAAGGCTAAAAAAAAAATTATAGGTGTTATTGAATACCCATAATGCATCATTGTGTTTAATGACAGAAAGAGCTATAAATTATTCCTAATGCCTGGCCAGTAAAGTCAGTAGAATCCACTGTTGCAGACAAGCACATGAGTACACACACTACACAACAGTAAATTCTATAGTTGGAAGATCCCTAATGTTCTAGAAAAGCAGATGAGGAATGTCAAATTCAATTTGGGTGCCAAAAAAGGGGGTGTATAGAGTTCAGGAAAGGTTTTTTTAAGATAGGGAATGATTGTGTTGACTTTTAAAGGACAAAAAAAGAGTTCCATAAGAAAAAGAAAGGGAGTGCTTACCACAGACCAAACAATAAATGCTAAGAGATTAAAAAAAAGCCTGATGCCGGGCTCGGTGGCTCAGCCTGTAATCCCGCACTTTGGGAGGCTGAGGTGAGTGGATCGCCTGAGCCCACGGGTTCGAGGCCCGCCTGGGCAACTTGGCGAGACCTCATCTCTACAATAAATCAAAAAATTAGCCGGACGTGGTAGCGCCCGCCTGTAGTTCCAGCTACTTGGAAGGCTGAGGTGGAAGGATCGCCGGAGCCCAGCAGGTCCAGGCTGCGGTGGCCGGGAGCAGCCGCTGCACTCCAGTCTGAGCGACAGAGTGAGACTCCAACTCAAAAAATAAAAATAAAAATGAATTAAAAAGAAAGCCTGGATCATTTGGGAAACGATAAATGCTTGAGGACTTCCAGATTGCATATGGTGAGTAATATAAGAGCCATGAAATAAGAAATCATTCAAAAGAGAAATGGCAGGAGTAGCATAGTGAATTGGGTAGATTGCGAGCATAAAGAACCTATTTGAAAAATGTTCTGAATAAGATTCAAATTGGAGACAGACTGTCCAACCAATGAGTAAGTCAAATGCTCAAAGTGAAAGTCAACAAGCATAGCAAGAATGAATACAAGAGAGTAAAGTTGAGGAAGGACAGGGAGTCTACCATAAATCCAAGATTTCTAGTTTGGGTGTCTATGTTAATTGTGGCATTGCTGATGAAGTTGGGTGGTCCACTGGGGAGAGATAATGATGAGGACAGTGTTAAATATATTATTATACTCTAAACGTGTTTCTGGAATATTCCAGTAGAGATTATAATTATCTATCTATGACTGGAGTACTAAAGAACACTGGATTAAATTATACATTTGAGAATCATCAGTCTAGAGATTTTTAGTTCAACACACAAGAGTGTATAAAATTGTCCACAGATAATGTATAAAATGAAAGTGGAAAAAGTCTGAGGACAGAACGTAAGCTAAAAATATGGTTTAACAGAAAAGTAAGAGAATTCTAGAAGGAATTCTAAAAATGGTCAAAAATATCAAGTGGGTAAACATCAAGAGAAAAATTCAAGAACAAAAAGTCAACAAAATGCCCAGTGGTAACAGTAGGTGAGATAATGTCTTAGAATTCTTAAATTTGATCTTAAGGTGGTAATAAGGGACATTTTTTTTCTTTTCTTTTCGAAAGTAGGATTTATTAAGAGGACAGAAAAGTTCCCACACCGTTGGGGGGGGGTACGTAAGGGGTTTCCCATCAGAGACATTTTAAAAGAACAATTTCAATGACACAGTCATAAAAACATATTATAAGTTGAGAAATTAATAGGCAGTGAGAAAGCAAGAAGAGCAAATATAAACTATTCATATAAGAATCTATAAGGCAAAATATAGATCTAAGCTGCAGGGGAGGTTAAGATACATTCCAGCTTTATAATAATTTCACCACATTTTATTTTACATAATTCTGCTCCTTATCATTAAAAACTTAGAATTGGAAAAAATGGATGCCAAACTGTAATATTGCACATTTGTTTTTGTTGTTGTTATTCAAGCTGTGGGACTAAGCTTGGAAGATGAACACACTTCCCAAGCCAATGCCTGCATGTATTTGAGAAAGCAATGCCTAAATGATGAAAATGGATGTCGACATGCATGGAGAGTCATGGAACATGCCTGTGATGACTCAGGTACAACAATTTGCTAAGAATACACCCCATGTATTTATTTTTATAAGATAAAAATATAGGCCAGGTTCAGTGGCTTAGCCTGTAACCCCAGCACTTTGGGAGGCCAAGGTGAGTGGATTGTCTGAATCCATGGGTTCAAGGTCAGCCCGGGTAACTTGGCGAGACCTCGTCTCTACAATAAATCAAAAATTAACCAGGTGTGGTATCGGGCTCCTGTAGTTCCAGCTTCTTGGAAGGCAGAGGCAGAAGGATCGCTGGAGCCCAGCAGGTCAACGCTAGGGTGGCCATGAGCATGCCATTGCACTCCAGCCTGGGCGACCGAGTGAGACTCCAATTTAAAAAAAGAAAAAAAAAATATATATATATATATATTCACACATGCTATATATAATATATATAATTTTATATCTTTTTCACTATCCTAGGAGTTATGTTAATTTTGTTCTAAAGACTTGACTCAATCTTGATATTCAATTGACTCACCTTCAGTCATTTATTAGTTAATTTCATTTATCTAAAAAACATTTTACAAAATGTTTTTCTCAATAATGAAAAAGGTCCTGATGCACTAATATTGAGAGTAGCTTTATGCAAGATTTCAGATTACTTTCTTACATATCTTACCATATGTAATGCTACAATTCTATGCTTGTTTCTCAGAACCATGGAAATACTTCCTCGGATAAAGTGTTATTTTGTTTTATTATTTTTATTTTATTTTGTTTACATGTTGCTATGACAGTGATAAAATAGAAAAAAGATTTGTTATAATAACAATTCATACTTGTTTGTACATGTACAATGCGCATTTTATATTCTTAAAACATGTATACTCTTCTTAACACATTATACACTATTTTCCAACTGTGTCAAAAACAATTTAAAATATATTTTTGTTTTTGACTTGTCCTACATTTCAAATATTTGAGGGGAGCTTCAAGAGTCGAAAATTTGAAGATTAAAGTGTGATTGTTATTAAAAAAAAACTCATGCCCTGAATATTCAAGTAGCTGAATAAATATGAAATGAGAGTATTGTAGTAGGACTCTAATCACTAAAAGTAAATAAAATAAAGGAATTATATGGTGGAATAATGCCCTCATATTAAGACAAAACTATTTTTTAAAAATAGTATACATAAGACAAATTTTATCATCTTGTATTATGAATATTATAGTAATCTAATAAACTCTTTGCAATATTCATTGAGAGAAATACAAAAGGGAAAATAAAAACATATTCTATGACTCACTCTGTTTTTCTATCCATTTCACGAAGAGTGAATTCTACCTCTCATGACTCTTTCTTATCTTTATGTGATTCCTTTACCTTCCAAGAGATGTAAGGTGGAGGGTGTTGTGAGAAATCTATAGTTCTGGGGGTACACCTCATCGACAAGGGTACCTGCACAATGAATATTTGTATACCTCACCCTGAATTGTACCCCACAATGTTAAAATAAAAATTAAAAGAGGAAAAAACAAAACAATCTGAGGGCTTTGAAAAGCAAATATATATATAATAAAAGAAAGGTATTGGCAGTAGCTGGAAACTGCTGGTGGTGGATGGGGGAGGGGGGCACATGACATCAATAAGGGTACCTGATCTCAAACAAGGTGAAGTGGGGACCAAAGGGAGGCCCAAACTTTACCTGTATGATGACCACTTGCATACCTAATCCTAAATTGTACCCCACATCTTTAAATATATATATATATTTTGTACCATTAAAAAAAAAAAAGAAATCTATAGTTCTAACAGCGTCAATGTACACGGTCTCCAACAGCAGATCTCCTGCCCAACATTGCAGTTTATATAGGATGTGGAGGAAGGCAGAGAGAGTTGCTTCTCTTTTCTGTCCTTGAGGAAACACCTAAAATATTCAAACACCAAAGAAACTTAGTTATAGCTATCTAGTTCAATATTCATATAACTGTTCAGGGAAAATAATTTCAATTACATAATTTATTTTTTCTAAGTAATGCAATAATTTTAAGATGAGACTGAAGATGACAAAAATAATCTGCTGTTTGTTTTGATGATGAAACTCCTTCCTACATTTTTTAAAGGCAATTTAAAATGTGTTGTTAAGCCAGGCTCGGTGGCTCAGCCTGTAATCCCCTGCCTTGGGAGGCTGAGGTGAGTGGATTGCCTGAGCTCGCAGGTTCGAGACCCGCCTGGGCAACTTGGTGAGATCTCATCTCTACATTAATCAAAAAATTAGCCGGGCGTGGTAGCGCGCGCCTGTAGTTCCAGCTACTTGGAAAGCTGAGGCGGGAGGATCGCCAGAGCCCAGCAGGTTGAGGCTGCGGTGGCCAGGAGTGGCCACTGCACTCCAGTCTGGGTGACAGAGTGAGACTTCAACTCAAAAAAAATAAATAAAATAAAATAAAATGTGTTGTTAAAATATTACACTTAGGGTGTCATGAATTATAACTTCTTTAATGAATTTCAGTGTACCAATAGCAAATCATTTGCAGTAAATTGCAATAATATTTGGATAATTATTCCATATATAAAGCTGAAATAGAAATATTCTTAAATGCACAAATAAAATAAACTCAAGCAATTTTACTCTGAATAGTGAATAAAAGAAAGTTTTCAAGTAGAGGAATATAGCTGTTTAAGTTGAAGCAGAAAATAAAATATTGGTAATTATGAAATATTTATGTTTATTCAATAATATTTTTTGAGTGCTTTCTATATGCCAGGACCACCTCTCATTTACAATGATTAACTTAGAGTCACCTGCATATCTCTTATAATCTTAGAATGACATGAAAGTAAAATATTAGATTAAGACCAAATAGCTAATAAAATAGATAACTAAGATTATAAAGCATTCTGGTCACCTCACATAACAACTTTGATTATTACTGAAGAGCAAAAACTAGTATTCTAAGTATGGACAATGGAATTTTAAACTGCAGAACATTTGAATATATTACAGAAAATACACTATTGGAAAATGCAGTAAAATTAGCCATTTTGCTTCGAAAGTCACTTATATGAACATCCTGCAGCCACCCCCGATAATCTCACTATACTGATAAATTAGTAAGATAAAGTGTTAAAAGAATTTTAGGAGAGGGACTCAAAAATTATATTCAGATTAATATCTAGAGTGTTATATGTTTGATTGTGAAATCCAGGTGACCCCTGCAACATGAGGAATTCATCACACTGTAATCTGAGTATCCAGTCTTTAGTGGAAAGCAATCTCCAACTGAAAGAGTGTCTCTGCACTGATGACCTCTATTGTACTGTGAACAGATTTCTTGGAAAAAAATGTATCCATAAATCAGGTAATACTTTGTTATCAAGAATGTTTACAGTCATGAAAAAGTAAACTATAATTTCAAAATTAACCCATCTATATAATTTGATTTTTTTTTTTGTAATTTGATTGATTCTTGATGTAAATTGGGGTTCTGTGAGCTTTAGGCCTCAGAAAATACATGACATATTTCTTTAATTGCCAACCACAATTCAAAACTTTGTTAGAATCGTTAGAATTATAGATTAACCAATTTAATACATATATTCATGGAATTTATTATGCTTGTTGTCTACAAAGAATCCTGCTGGCATTTTGATTGAGCTTACATTGAAAACATAAATCAATTTATTATGTTTTGTACTCAGACCCATGAACATGGCATATTTCTCTATTTATTTTTATAACTAATTTAGTTAGTCAATATTTTGTGGTTTTCAGTATATAGTTCTTGGTCACAGTTTTTAGATTTATACAAGTATCCTTCATTTTTGGTGCTGTTATAAATGAGAATTCATTTTGCATCTTAACTTTTAATTGGATATAGTTGAGTATATAGAAATACAACTAAGTTTTCTATATAGACCTTACAGCCTATGACTTGCTAAACTCAACTACTAGTTTTAACAGTTTTTTTTTTTATAGAATCTGTAGGATTTACTACTTAAATAGTTTTGTCATCAATGAATAGAATTTTATTTCTCTCCCTTCAATCTGTAGACTTTTATTTCTTTTCCTTGCTCTATTCCCCTAACTAGGGCTTTTAGTATAATGTTAAACAGAATTGTTAAGAGTAGAAATCTTGTCTTTTCTTCTTTCTTAGGAGAAAGGTGTTCAGTTTTGCACCATAAAAGTGGGTTTTTAGTAGATTCTTTGCAGGTTCTTGTTTAACTGAAGAAATTCCTTGCTATTTCTGGCTTATTTCGAGATTTTAAAAAATCACGAATGGATAAATGGATGCTAAATTTTGAAAATACTTTTTTGACTCTATTTTTGTTATATCTAACTTTCATTTTTTTTCTGGCAGGGGAACATTTGAATTCTTCCCTTTTAGCCATCTTGAAATATACAATAAATTATTGTTAACAATAGTCGCCCTACTGTACTATCCAGTACTAAAACTTATTCCTTTTATCTAGAACTAATTTCTTCTATCTATCTATATTTGTACCCATTAACAAACTGTATCCCCCTTCCCACTATCTTTCCCAGCCTCATCACTTTTTTCCTCCATGGTATTTTAGATGGTGAATTTTAGTATTTGACTTTTGAATGGTGGTCCAGCCCTCCATTCCTAGGTTAAATTCTGATCAATCATGGTGTATTTTTGTATACATTGCTGGATTCAAATTACTAATATTTGTTAATACATCTATATTTAGAAGTATATTGGCATGTTGTTTTCTTTTCTTATACTTGTCTTTTTTTATAAAAAATCTGGGTAATGCTGGCCTTTTAAAGTGAATTGGGAAGTATTTTCTCCTCTTCTATATTCTGAAACAGTATACAAATAATTGGTATTTTTCCTTTATATGATTTATTTAATTAACCAGTGAGCCCATGTTTCATTGAAGGTTTGAAAATACAGATTCAATGCGTTTAATTGTTATATAACTATTCTGGTTGTCTATTTCTTTTTGAGTAACTTCCATTTGCTGGATTTATGTTGGATTTTTATTTTTAGAATTTTTATTGTACTATTTCTTTTTTGTGTCTGTCTTTCTACAGAGTTGCTCCTAATATTCCCTAATTGCCCTTTTCAATGTCTCTAGGAGTTGTAGCAATGTCTTCTCTTTTATTCAGATACTGATATTTTGTGTCCTTTCTCTCTCTTTCTCAATTTTGCTCATCTTTTTGTGTGTGTTTGATTTAACTTTTAGTTGCTCTAGTTTAAGTTGACTTTAAGTTGCTCTAGTTTCTTAAGATAAAAGTTTGAAACACTAATTTGAGATGTTCTTTTTTTCTCATATACGCACTAAATACTATGAATTTTCTTCCAAGTATTGTTTTAGCCACATCTATAAGCTTTGATATGTTGTTTTAATTTTTATTCAAGTCAAAATATTTTCTTATTTCTCCTGTGACTTCCTCTTTGAGTTATGGTTCATTCAGAAAGTTGTTTAATTTCCAAATATCTGGGATTTCTCAGATATCTTTATTGTTGATTTATAGTTTAATTCCATTATCACCATAGGACATATTTTGTATGATCTTCACTCTTAATTAAAATAATAATTGCCATATCACCTGTACAATGTGATACATACTGCATGATAAGCATACATACACATGTGTGCATGCATGCACACACACACAGTACTAGAAGTCAAAAAATAATTGTGACTCAGAAGGCTTCACAGAATTATTGACAGACTTGGCCTTTTAGAGTTAGTTGAGTTTATGAAGGATACAAAACAACACGAATGCATTAAACAGAGGAAATAGAATAAAACAGAGCATATTTAGGGAACAAGACATTCTTTGTTGGCTGGAGAGTAGAATAAAGAGTATTAGATGACACTGGAAAGAAACCAGATGTTTATAAAAGGAGGAAATCTGAACTTACATATCTTTCTAAAGAAATTAGACTTTAAACTGTTGCTATGAAGAGCTATTATTTATTGTGAACTGAGGTATATAGGATCAGTTTTTTAAAAGATATCACTGACAGTAACATAGATGATGTAATGGAGGGGAGAGAAAGATGCAGCCCAGAAATGCTGGTTAAAAAGCCATCAAAATGATTTGGGAGAAATGTGATGCAAGTCTAAACTAAAGCACTGAACCTGAGAATTATAAGGATAATATACATTTCAGGGATATTTATGAATTATAATCAATAGTAATTGGTGACCAGTTAGATATAAAAAATATATTAAGTATAATATCCAGGCTCCTTGCTTGTGACAAGGAGATTGCTATATACTAAGATAAGAAAATAAGAACAATGAAAGTACAGGATTGGGAGCAAAAGTGATGAGTTGTATTTTGGAAACATTGCATCTGAGATAGGCTTTGGAACATTCAAGTTAGAAATGTTAAGGCTTTTTTTGTTTTGTTTTCCATGATAAAAAATAGTTTTAAAAAGGTAAAGCAACATGTCTCATCGAGTGGGCATTTGGAAACAGGGATCTAGAGTTGAGAGAAATCTAAAATAGAGGTACACATTTTTTAGTCATATGTGTATAAGTAGATTAAAACATAAAGGAGAATGAAATTGACCAGGAAAAGATATAAAGTGGGAAGAAAAGTATTTTCAGGGCAGTTTAATGATCTAGTTGAAGAACCCAAACATAAGTTTTGAAAGTCAGGAAAAGAAACTGCAGAAAGAAGAATTTTTGAAGCCAGTGAAAGGGAGGATACAGAAAAAGGAGTCAACAATTACAAACCCTGAGAGGTCAAATAGGATAAGGGATGACAATGGCATTATTCTGCTAATTAATAGCTCTTTACTAGTTTTAGATTTACTAGTTTTAGCTGTTTACTAGTTTTAGATTTAAGTAGGTTGACATGAAAATATGTTAAAATGCTTAGTAAAGTATTTGTTAATTTTTTTCAGGTTGGCAAGATAATTTCTATCTTGATAGTCATTTTATTATATCAACTTTTGACAAAACATTGTCTATCAATAAGTATGTACAAATTTAGCGTAGTTAAATGGAAATCACTTTACATACTAAAATCGTTGTTCTACAATAAAAATACTATTGGTTAAATACTACTATGTGGAAATATTGACAACCCAGTCATATAAAATCTTATAGTCAATGAGAGTTTCATATGGACAAGACCTAAAAAAGAAGGCCTAGATAACCTCACAAATGTCTGTCACAATGGATCTGACCTGGTTAATGTTTTTATAAAAAGCATTTAGCTGATTGCTGAATTAAATGATAATTAAAATCTTACCAGTCATTCTATCGCAACTGTAGCATCTTCCACAAACCCTCTGATCATTACTCCAGTAAGACATGATCTTTCTTCCTTTTTCCTTCAATCTTAAAACATTAACCAACACATTTAGATATTCACTTTTTTACTCTAGAGAAAATCAGCTTTGGGACATAGTGCCTGGAACATAGCAAATGATCAATAAATATTTAATGTAAATATTTTAAATTCATTAAGTATATTTGAACATCCAAATCATGTATCCATTTATAAAATATTTATTATTCAATTAATATGTGTACACATTCTATAAATCCTGAGGAATATAAAGATCAAGATCAAAATGTAAAAAAAGATAGAAGTGATAACAAAATATCACTAAAATAAATTGAATATTAACATTATGTGGTTCCACAAGCTATAAATTGTCAGCATTTTATATCTCCGTTTTTAGAAATCTGAAATAATTTGTGATAGCTCTCTTGAAATAACCTTTAATGATCTGTGATAGATAATAGATATTGGGCTACTTATAAAAGATAAGTCTATATATCTTTTTAAAAACATATTAAAAGGTCATGAGTAAATTAGCATTAAATTTTTAGTCACACTTATAGAAGAATCAGCACTGTCTTAAGATTTGACTTCACAATCAAATATTACACAATGATTTCATGAAAAAGATACATTATTAAAAGCTGAAAAAAAGAGTGACTGTGTCATAGCAGTGTACGTCTGCCAGCAATCTGAACACTGCATTCTGTTGTGTGAGTATTTTAAGAAAATCTGTGGGAGAGAAACAGAACAATGCAAGATTCTTGATGGAGGCCAAGTGTGTGCAACATTAAGAGAAAGTCTGAAAGAAATGATTTTGTGGAATTGTCAATGCAGTGACACTGGAAAAGTAGGCTGCATTCAAATTTGGAAAAGTTTGAAGAAATTTGTGTACAGGATGCTTAAATGAATCAAGTTCCAGTCCTCCATCAAGACTATGAAGATAGATTCAATTAGGACACTGTTGCAGGTTAGGATTAACAGAGAAATGTATGGTGTCTTGGACCAGAGTGGTAACTGGGTGAGGAAATATTAGATTCTCAATATATTTTGATATTAGTGGGTCAATAAGAGAGAAAATGGAAGAGATCCATGAGCTGACCTCTGAGATACTTCAAAGTTTGCTTGTGTTAGAGAAGAAGTGAAAAGTAAGAAGGATCTGCCAGAGAGGTAGAGTAAAACAAAAAAGTATTGTAGCATGAAGCCAAGTGATAAAAGTGTTGAAGGCAGTAAAAGTTCAAAAGGATCAAATAATTTGATAGAGAAATGAACAATCAGGTAATGTGAAGGTTTTGAATGACCTCGCTAAAAAGAGTTTCTGTGGAGTGGTAATCACAATGGCAGGGTTTTAGAAGGTGTTTGGACAGTCCATAAGGGACTAGGAGGATAAAAAATGGAGCCAGAAAATATAGATAGCACTTTGAAGGATTGTTGCTGTAAAAAGGAGAGAGAAACAGGACAATGCTGGGAAAAAGAAATGGGGTAAAAAGACAGCTTTCCCCCCCTACTTTTGAGGTGGAAAAAATAAGGTCTATATGATGATGGAAATGATTTAGACAGGATGGTAAAAATTGATTATGCAGGATTAAATGGAAAAAATATGCATAGAATATTTTTCAAAAATGTTTATTGAATGTTATTGAGTGGAAAAATAAAGTAAAAAGATATAGTCCCTGCCCCTATGATCTCACATGTCACTTCCCAGCATTGCCCTTCAGCTTAAAGGGCTTCTCAGCTGAAGTTTCTACTAAAATATGAGTCAAGTCATCTTATGAGAATGATGAAGAAAATGGTGAGATATGTACATTGAGATTAATGCATAATGTCTGGTAACTTCTGAAATCATATATGTCAGAAGAAAAATTGGGCCTCATTCTTTTTAGTCTGTAGAAATATATACCAATTACCATGATTGTGTGATTTTTTTCTATGAGAAAACAAAACAGTGTAAATGTGTGAGCAGAAAATCACACAATAACATTTCACAAGGTTATAATTTTACAGGGAATCAGTAGAAAGAAAATGAAAAAAAGGAGAAAATAACAATGACAAAAAACTGTTCATCTGTTAGAATGTGTGATCTTGACTGGAAAGGGTCAGTGAATTCAGGAGATAATTCAAAAGACTGGCAGGAAATATAAAGATGAAAGTTCTGGAGATTTATATATGCATTAAAACTGATCAAGGATGTAACGTTTTTGGAAGAGAGCAAGATAATTAGTATTTGTAATTGAAAGAAAAATTCAAGTTAGTGTCAGGTCTGGAAGTTGGTCATTGGCATGGCATGGTAGGAGTGTAGGTGAAAATGACAGAGACTATGATTAAGGAATTGTGAGGTAAATGTGGTAGATGGATTTATTCAAAGGATATAGAAATAACCTTGCACAATGACAAGATTTGAAGTGGAGGAGAATATTGAGACAGTACCTAAGTCAAATAAGTTCAGGGCAAGACTTTGAGGCTAGTATTTGACAAGAAACTGGAAGGAGGTATAACCAGATGATATAAAATTCAGAGAAGGAGAAATGTGTTATACGAATGCATCAATTTTGGAAGCTGCAAAGTTGACCAGGGAGATATAAACATCCTCTAATGATACCATGGTATGTTTTATACAGGAAATGGGCAGCCTTCCCTGGAAATGGGCACTTCTTTAGTAAGAGCTATGAAGAAAAGCCAGGCTTCCAAGACACCACACTCTTCTGCTTTTCTTCTTTTGTCCTTGGCTGATTTTTTTTTTTTTGTCTCTTTTGAGGATCTTCTACTTTAACTGTTGGTGCATGTCTTCTAAAAAGGAAATCTGTGTTGCATTTAATTTGACTAATCACTTTATAGAAACATGTTTGTCTATTCGTTTTTTATAAGCATATTTTCATCTGATTATAAAATTTAAATCAACTTTGGGATGAGTTTAGTTTCTGATACTATCATATTAATGGAGAGAAGATATATGGGAGTAATTCTGATTCTGATATAAATTATTAGAGAATATTTGAGGAAACACTGTATTTTTATGCATGTGTCTATAATTTTATAATTCAGATGTAGGTCTGGTTACTAAATATTTCTATGCATTCCTACAACCTATTGCCCTTTAGTTCCTATTCAGCAGTTTAGCTACTGTTTAAAACAACCTCTGGGAAAAATATGTGTGGGGGTGTGTGTGTGAGTGTGTGTGTGTGTGTGTCTGTGTGTGTGTCTGTGTGTGTGTTCAGTGTATATATGCAATCAATATGTTATATATTAAATTATTTACACTTGAATGCTAATTTCATCTAAAGTTAGCATTTAATGTTAAAATAATTCTTTATAACACATTATTCATAGCATATAAAAATATAATCCCATCCAAAGTGGGTCTTATTTTTCCATACTAAAAATAACTGTTATGTAATATTAGTAACAATTACTCATACAGAGTACATTAGTCTGCTCAGGCTGCCATAACAAAATACCACAGGTTGAGTGGCTTAAAAAGCAAAAATTGTATTTTCTCTCAGTTTTGGAGTATGGGAGTCCCAGGTCAAGGTCCAGCAGAGTGTTGCTGAGGAGGGCTCTTTTCTTCCTGGCTGGTAGATATGCAGTCACCTTTTTGTTATGTCTTCATGTGGTGTTTCCTTGATGTATGCTGAAGGAGGGGGAAGAAGAAAGAGAGAGAGAGACAGACAGAGAGAGAGGGAGGGAGGGAGGGAGGGATGGGGGAGGGAGGGAGGGGGGGGAGAGAGAGAGAGAGAGAGAGAGAGAGAGAGAGAGAGAGAGAGACCTCTGATTTTCTTCTTCTAAGGATAATAATTCTACCAGATCAGGACCCCACTTTTATGAATTTATTTAACCTTAATTAATTGCTTACAGACACTATCTCCAAACACAGCCACACTTGGGTTTAGGGCTTTAACATGTGAATTTGGGGGGATGGAGTGAAAACACTAAATCAATAACAGTGAGTGTGCAGGTATCTTTTTTGTAGAATGATTTGAGTTCCTCCAGGTATATTCCCAACAGAGGAATTCCTGGATCATACGAAAGGTCAATTTCTAGTTCTTTTAGAAATCGCCACACTGTCTTCCAAAGAGGTTGCACTAACTTGCATTCCCACCAGCAGTATAGAAGTGTTCCTTTTTCTCCACATCCTCGCCAGCATCTGTTGTTGTTTGTTGTATTAATGATGACCATTCTTACTGGGGTTAGGTGGTATCTTAATGTGGTTTTGATTTGCATTTATCTGATGATGAGTGAGGCTGAGCACTTTTTCATATGTCTATTGGATGCCTATTGGACACTTTGAGAAGTGTCTATTCATGTCTTTTGCCCACTTTTTAAAGGGGCTGTTTGTTTTTTTCTTTTCAGCACATTTGAGTTCCTTGTAGATCCTAGATGTTAGGCCTTTGTCAGATATACAGTTGGCAAATATTTTTTCCCATTCTGTGGGTTGTCTCCCTGCTCTTTTGATGGTTTCTTTTGTTTTGCAGAAGCTCATTAATTTGATGAGGTCCCACTT
>CAUYQG010157631.1:0-14099 GCA_963574415.1 Tarsius wallacei | reverse complement strand
CGGTGGCTCAGCCTGTAATCCCGCGCCTTTGGGAGGCTAAGGTGAGTGGATTGCCTGAGCCCGCGGGTTCGAGACCCGCCTGGGCAAGCGAGACCTCATCTCTACAATAAATCAAAAAATCAGCCGGACGTGGTAGCACGCTCCTGGAATTCCCGCGTCTCGGAAGGCGGAGGCGGACTGCTCGCCGGAGCCCAGCAGGTCGCGGCGGCGGTGGCCGGGAGCGGCCACTGCACTCCAGTCTGGGCTACAGAGTGAGACTCCAACTCACAAAAAAAAAAAAAGAAAAAAAAACTGTATACAACACATGAACTCATTCAAAACTGAGATTGGAATGAAGTAAATAAATACATCACCAGGTGCAGAAAATGCAGAAGGAGTTGAACAAAAGGACAAGAGCTCCTTATGCAATCTTCATCAACAATTGCTGGTTGGAAGAGGTCCAAGCAAGGGTGGGAGATTGGAGGTTATTATTGTTACCCACATCAGGTGAAGAGCAGGAATCTTTGTTTACATTTAGTGATAGTGGCAACTAAAAAGACTTATACAAATCCACAATAAGTAGAAAGTGTGGCATTGGCACAGAGTTGAAAAAATTAAAAAATGAACAAAAAGTCTCAAAAATGGACCAATGTAGACACAGAATTATTATATATGCTAGGTTGAGAAGTGAAAATTGGTAAGAAAAGGTTGGCTGGACTAAATGCAAATAAAAAGAAAAGTAATTAAGATCCTTATGTCACCTGGTATGCCAGATAATAAAGTCAACAAATTAAATACATAAAAGTCAACAAAAGAAAATCTTTTAAAAGTAAGCATAGAGTACCTATGTTACATCAGTTTAGGGAAATAACCCTTAGGCAGGGCACAAATATCACAAATAATTTCTTAAAAATAACTTCTGCAAATCAATAAGAAAAGAAGGATGAAGCATTGGAAACTGGGCCAAGATAGTCTTAGTCTTATAATTAGATGTCATTTCACATCTATCATGTTGATTAAATTAATGTCTGATAGCACTTGTTATTTGGTGAAAATATAAAGAAATAGGACTTTTATAGCTTTGCTGCTAAGTGCTGCTGAGGGGTAAATTTCTACACTTTTGAAATTCATTAGGCAATATAAGAAAAGTTGATTGTGTACATATATTCTTTGACCCAGCAAGTCAACTTTGTGTATTTTTCTGTGGACAAGGACACAGAGAGAATGATAATTATTCTATCCTCCCAGTGCTCTGTATGTAACCCATATTCTTTCTTTGGTTTTTCTTCATTTGTGTAGGTTTTCCTCCCCATTTTTTTTTACCTCTTCTTTAATTTTGTTGTTAAGTGATGTGGATATAGCTTTTCCTTCTGTTTGCTCAGTCTTCTATTCTTCCTATGTAGATTATCTGGCTTTATTCCATTTTAAAGTTAAATTGGGTATGGTGGGCTGTGGCTTTTGCAGTTTTGAGATTTAATTAAGGGGGGAGCTGTGATTCAGAAGTTATCTTCAGATCCCAGTATCCCCTGACAGGTATAACCCCCACCCCGAATCCACTTTCCACTGCCTTACAATCTGTCCATGCAGTGGGGGTGTATGTTTGCCCCCGAAAACAGATTGAGATAAGAGAAAGGAAAAGAATGGAAAAAGAAAGAAGGAAGACGAAAGGAAGGTGGAGCGAGAGAAGAAGAGGGAAAATAGACAGGCATACCAACTAACAAATAAACAGAGAAACAAAGACAAAAAACAAAACAAGATAAAAAACATACAGACAATCACAGAAACAAACGAAAATATTCTGTTGATGTGTTCACTCTCAAACATACCCATACACAAGCAGAAAATCGTAAAAAACAACTTTAAAATAACAGAAACAAAGCAAGTATGAAAACATAAACACAAACAGAAAGAGAGAAAAAAAACCTAAAACTAAAACTAAGAAAACACAAACAAGCAAAAAAAAAAAAAAAACCCAACTTTCTCTGTGATCATTTTTGTAACTCCAGGTTCCTTTTGGCTACTGCCACCATGTTAAGAAGTGGCTCTAGTCTCTAGTCAGTCCCCTCTACTCTTGGCACATACTGATAGGGTTGCTCTCAGCATGGGTCAGATGCCCCAACGACTACTGTGGACAAAGGGTGGATCAAATCCGAACTCATCCAACTCATCTGCGGCTGCTGCTGCTGCTTCTGTCAAGTCTCCTTCTCAGATCTGACGTGTCTGTGTCTGTTCCAGTTTGGGGGAGGGATGTCTGTCTCTCCAAGTCCGATGAGGAGATAGCCTCTGGGTCCCAGGTTGGAGGTTAGACAGAGTTGGATGGGGCAATGCAGGTCTCTGTCCAGTCCTGAGACAGAGAAGATGGCACTGGTTGGTGTCTCCTCGCTGGCAGTGGGATTTCATTCCAGATTTCCACACCCTACTTTCTCCACAGTTTCTGAGGCTCATGCCTGGTCTGCTGCCACAGGTGATGGTAGGGGTCAAGCACCAGGTTGTGAGAAGCAGCTGTTGTGGCTGTCTCCTCTCAAAAGAGCCCCAAGAAAAGCAAATGATCCTGCATGCCAGAGTCTCCAATCTCAGGGCAGTGGTGAGTTGCAATCACATCCAGAGGAGAGCTTTGGGTGCATGAACCTTATTCTCCCCTCGAATGGACTTTCACTCACCCACTGACACACACCCACTCATGCAGAAGGTCTTAATGGACACTCGCTTTTGCAGAGACTCTCACACTTCAGCCTGTTCCATCTCCATCTTGTCTCTCTCTCCAACTGTTGCTTTTCAATGCATCTGCTTTCACTGAGGCTTTTGAAAAATCTCCAACATGAACGGGACTGATATGCTCTTGAAGAAGAAAGTTTAGAAATTTTGCAGGCTCAGAGGATTCAGAAGACTCTAGGGAACCAATGTTCTACAGCACATTTACTCAGATATGTCTATCTTGGCTCTCATAGTCCTCCTCATAGTCCTTTCTGGTCAGGGCCATGATTTTGGTGTATGACATGGTGTGGTTGTTAAGTTCAGTCTTTTTGAAGTTTTGTTACTCTCACAATTGAGTCCGACACTTAGTCTTTAACATGATACTTCTTCTGGCTGAAGGATGGGTTTAAGAGTTTTTAAGTACTCTTTAAGTCTTACTACTTTTTATACTATGCTTTAAGTAGGTAACTGTATATCTCTCTATTTGATAACACTCTACAACAATCAGTTCTTCACCGTTTTTGTAATTATGATTTTTTCCACTTCTCCCAAATGCAAGCAATATTGTGTGAATAAGAACATCTCCTCCCTCTGTGTTCCAACCCAAATGAACAGAGATAAAAGTCTTAGTAACTGTGTGCTACTTCCAGGGATAGTTACTACTCCACTTAGCACAACAAAAGGGTCTTTGTTTTTAAGTGGTCATCATAGCTCCAATTTCAAGCATCCAATCTGCATTTTCTGCTTCCTTGGACCACTTTTGTTACTATCCTGTACTATTTTAGGTGAGTTCTGCAGAAGCGCTCCCTGAGATGAGGATTCATAAGAGAATAATTTCAAAAATTCTCCCAGGACAGAAAGGAAGCCCTGCATAGGTGTGATCACAAAGTCCCTCAGAAGGAAGCCTTCAGCCTGATCTTGGAGGGGAACTCTAAAGAGTAAATGACCTTTCAGAGCTGTCTTAGACTGAAGGAAGCAAGCTGGACTTTCCTATTTCTAAAGCCATCTTTCTTTGGACAATGGCGACCCATGGTCCAAATTAAACTGTAAACTCTGAGATGCTTCCAACCCTTCATATAGTGTGGACAAAGTGGCTCCAATGAACCAAGGAGCATCCCCTGAAGAAGAGCTGCACGTGGTCCACAGGAGGGCAGGTATGGAAAAGTGGACATGGTAGGGTCAGAGTGCACGGAAAGGGTAAGAAGGGATCCTGGGCATCTGGATAGGCCAATGATATTGTCTGCTATAGCTATACTCCTCTCTTTGTTCCTTTGCTTACATTTTTCAGTCAGTCTCACTCTGTCACTCAGGCTGGAGTGCAGTGGCATGCTCACAGCCACTGCAGCCTCGACTTACTGCGCTCAGGTGATCCTTCCGCCTCAGACTTCCAATTAGCTGGAACCACAGACATGTGCCACCACGTCTGGCTAGTTTTTTGATTTAGTGTAAAGATGAGGTCTCACCATGTTGCTCAGGCTGGTCTCGAAACCCTGAGCTCAGGCATTCCTTTCACCTCCGCCTCCCAAAGTGCTGAGATTACAGATTTGAGCCATCGTACCTGGCTAAATTTACTTTTTGAGTGGTTATAGTTTGGACAGAGTATAAAAGACAAGATGTCAAAAAGAGTGTACTGCAAAAAATTTCCCTCTTATATATCCTATGAGAACAGATTTTGCATGGTGCAAAAACCATTAAATCTCTTTTTGTTTCATGTACATGTAATTCCTTTTTAGAATTCTGTTTTCCCATTTAAAGGGATCAATTCTTTTCTGCATGGGATCCCAGAACAAGGATGGCATCTCTTAAGCAAAAGAAAACGAAAAGTTGTTTAGTTATTGAGTGCTAACTAATTTCCATAATTTCCTAATTAACCCATATATTAATTGGCAAGTTATTGTATTAGGAGGCAATATTGATACTTATAAATGTAGGAGAAAAGTCTCTCTAATCAACAGAAATGTTTGGTTGTCTCAAAATAAACATGATACTGTGAATAAAAGAAAAATTATGAAATAGCTGGTAAAACACTGGCTTATAATGAAAAGCATTGAATGGGTTTTAGGACCATCTATCTAATTGGACTTGTAATGGACAATGAGGATTTTACTTATTTGTAAAAAAAAAAAAAAAAAAAAAAAAGCCCAAAATGTCAAAATAAAAATAGCAATAGGTAGGAATAAAATAACCTGTGTACCAGTTCCAGTTTTGCTAAGAACTTATTGTGTTAGCTTGATCAATTATCTTAACTTCTCTGTACTTTCCTGGTCATCTACAATCTATATCTAAATATATTATGAGTATAAAATGAAATAAGTATCCCCAATGAAAAGTATTTAGATAATTTGATGTGCAATAATATAATTAATAATAGCACTAGCATGAGGGATAAGGCTGGTAGGCATGGTTTTTTTTGTTGTTGTTTGTTTGTTTGTTTCATTTGATTCACTCTAAGGATGCTACTATTGTTTAGTTATCTGATTGATAGTTACTGGTTTACTTTATTTTCTGAGTCCAAGTTCACTCATTCTATAGGTAGAAATCTGCAGTTTCATTGTTAACAATACTGTTTAAGCAAACCAGGGTATCAAGTGAAGACAGAAGACATGGCCAGCTCCTAGTCCTCACATTTTTTTGAGTAAAAGAATTTACCCTCATGACCCAGTTGGTATGGTTGTAAATAGGGAAGGAGGGAGTGTTGAAAGTCATATTATAAATTTAAAACTTACACATAGTCGAACTAGGAAACCAAGCAAACAACTGATTTGGATGTTTGAATTTATCAAACAAATGGAGACATTATTAACTGCTTTTATGTATTTTGCTTCCTAATACTACAGAAATAACTTAAAGTACCAGATCTTCAAGTATCTTCAAGATAACATGGTGCTTCCTGCAGGCACTTGTTTGTCAGATAACTGCACAGCACAGACAGACTGGACTACACAATCTGAGGACAGCCACTGGAGACCATGACCACCAGGTTCTAAGGCAGGTTATATTGTCACCTAAATTATCCCCATATTAGTATTTTTATTGCTACTGTAACAAATTACCTCAAACTTGAGTGGCTTAAAATAGCACAAATTTATTATTTCAAAATGTAGTAGTCACCAATCCGGGTACAGTAGGCTGACATTCTCCTTAAAGTATATCACAAGGTAGAAAGGAAGGTGCTGGCAGCACTGCATTCCTTTCCAGTTTCCTGCTTGTTGGCAGAATTTGTTCAAGCGACTGTAGGACTGAGGCCCTGTGGTCTTGCTGGCTGTCTGTCAGAGGCTATCCTTAGCTCCTAGAGGCCTCTCTCCAGCCTCTGCATCCACAGCTAGCAACAGTGCATTGAATCTTTGTTACACTGCATCTCTTCTCTTTTCCCTCTTCTCCTTGCATCTCTCCCACTGGTTGTTCTGCCTTCCTCTTTTAAAAGCTCAAGTGATTAGGCTGGGTCCTCCAGATAATCCAGGATAATCTCCCTATTTAAAAGTCTGTAACTTAATCACATCTGCAAAGATCCCTTTGTCCTGTAGCATAACATATTCACAGGTTCTGGGGATTAAGGCTTGGAAATCCTTGGGTGCGGTATTCTGCCTACCACAATCCCAAATGCCAAAAAAATGGGTAATTACGGGGTACAGTGTCCTCGTGTAATTACTTTCCTTCTAAAATAATTTCTCGTGTTTGAATATTAGTTACTTCCCTGTTTACTGAGGAAGTGTTACAGGAACTACATGAAGCAGGTGAGATATTGGGATGGAGACTGAGAGACACATAATTCCTTTTCCTGATGTTTCCTTCTATATGGAGATTCTCTAGCAAAACACTTCTGGTCTGTCTTATATACTCTTTTATTCTTCCCCACCATTTTGTGACTTTGGAAGGAGAAACTAGAGCTGCATGACTCAGCTCTCACTTGGAATCTTTCTGGTTGTAGGGACCACAAGCACTGGACTGCTCTTGGCCTCTATAGGGGAAGGCCTGTAGTTACCTAGTGCTGCCCATAACTGAGTGTATATGCTCAAGTAGATTAAATTACTCTTCCAGTCCAGTTCAGCCACGGACAGGTCAAACTTAGTATTTCAGATATGTTAGCAAGCAGAGTAGTTTACTTGGTACTATGAAGTAGACAGGGATGAATTAGAAATCCCATCTATAGGCCGGGCTCTGTGGCTCAGCCTGTAATCCTAGCACTTTGGGAGGCCGAGGGGAGTGGATTGCCTGAGCCCATGGGTTTGAGACCCACCCGGGCAACTTGGCAAGACCTTGTCTCTACAATAAATAAATAAATTAGCTGCGCATGGGAGCGCCTGTCTGTAGTTCTGGCTACTTGGAAGGCTGAGGCGAAAGGATCACCAGAGCACAGCAGGACGAGGCTGCGGTGACTGGGAGCATGCCACTGCACTCCCGTCTGGGCGACAAAGTGAGACTCCAACTCAAAAAAAAAAAAAAAGATATTCCATTTATAGCATAGCAAAGGTGTCTTTTCTCTCTTTTTCTCTATTATATCACTTCAAAAGAAACAATACAATATAATAAATAATAGTGAGATAGAAAAGAGATGAGGAGGAGGAAGACAGTGTGTATAGCCTGATTTCTTCAGCTTTTATTGGAGGAGGAAAGGTGAGTTTCAAAAGATATAAATCTGATAAATTAAGTAGTATATGTTTAGCATATTTAATAAAACACAGGACAGCTCCAGAAAACAGTAACATAATTAGCTAAAATCAAAGGAGGGAGAATGGGAGTTGGAAAGAAGTACAGATATAGTAATTTTGCCATTGCTTGAAGTAGGGAAATAGTATATATTATCTAAAGAAACAGTGTTTATTATATTTTTAAAAATTTAGGTCTAAATGTATAACACCTAAAATTATGTCATTGGAGATTAAAAATAGAATACAAGTTTTCAGAAGAAGCCTTTATTTCAAAAGCACAAAGAAAATATTGAATCATAAAGAAAAGACACTTGAAAAAGCCAGGCTCGGTGGCTCAGCCTGTAATCCCGCACCTTTGGGAGGCTGAGGTGAGTGGATAGCCTGAGCCCGTGGGTTCAAGATCCGCCTGGGCAACTTGGCGAGACCTCATCTCTACAATAAATCAAAATTAGCCGGGCGTGGTAGCGCGCGCCTGTAGTTCCAGCTACTTGGAAGGCTGAGGCGGGAGGATCGCCGGAGCCCAGCAGGTCGAGGCTGCGGTGGCCGGGAGCGGCCACTACACTCCAGTCTGGGTGACAGAGTGAGACTCCAACTCAAAAAAAAAAAAAAAAAGATGCTTGAAAAAGCACAAAAATAAGAATAAGAAATAACATAAAAAGGTAACAGTGCCATAACTGAAAGGTGTATTGTATATCAATAAATGTAAGTGGGATACACTTTCCTATTAAAAGAGAAAGACTTTCAAATTGAATCAAAATGTTAAGTCCAACCATATGATATACACGATAAACACACACTTAAACTCATTGAAGAAGAAAGGTTGAAAATAAAATGATGCACAGAAAGTTTATATACAAATACAAAGTTAACTGAAAAAGACATCAATTGGTTTTTAAACATATGAGAATATCCTTTTCTAATAAGAGTAGTTAAAAATAAAACTACTATAGAAGAGGCTGTTTAGCTATCAATTTAGTACAGATCAAAAGTCTCAAACAACATTGGGATTGTAAATTAACCCATTTATAGAAAGCAACTTGATAATACATACTGAAATTACAAATATACCTGCTTTCTGATGAAACAATCCCAGTTTGAGGAATTTATTCCATCTAGAGTAATACTCAAATATATATAGTGAAAGAAAATAGAACCTAGAAACCCCAAACTCTTTAGAAAGTTTCGCTTGCAAACTGAGTCATACACACAAAAAAGCTGCCTTTCTTTTGTTTCCAGACAGATGGCTGACACGATAGAGAGCTACATGTCTCCCCAGAAGGCCTCCTTCACAAATTGCTCACAAGGAAATTTCTCATGAGTCTCGAAATATTTCAAGTTACATATGCCTGCTGTGGACAAGCCCTGAAGCAGAGTTCAATTGGCTCTTCCTCCATTCTGTCTTTTCATGTATTTACTTTAAGAACATAATTGACTATTTCTCTACCCTGTTTTTCATTTTAAGATGTAAATTCACTGAGCCCTATTCAAAGCCTTCACAAGAATACAACTTTCCTCTCCTCCACTCATATTCCTTTTTCCTCTTTCTCCGCCTGCCTGCTTTTCCCCCCTTAAATACTGAAGTCACTGAAACTCACAATGGAAAAAGCACAGACCACAGACTCTGGTGATTTGCGTTTCTTTTTTCTGAGGCCCATCCCAAACCTTGACAAAATAAATCTCAAGATGATTTCCTTTGTTTTTGTTGTTGTTGTTGTTTTGGTTTACAATATGTACTAGGACATTCAATGCAGTATTATCTATGAGTAAATATTTGAAAGTAGTTCAATATGTCCATCAATCAAACTTTTGAAACTATTTTTTTTTTTTGAGTTGGAGTCTCACTCTGTTGCCCAGACTGGAGTGCAGTGGCCACTCCCGGACACCGAAGCCTCGACCTGTTGAGCTCTGGCGATCCTTCCGCCTCAGCCTTCCAAGTGGCTGGAACTACAGGCAGGCGCTACCACGCCTGGCTGATTTTTTTTTTTTTTTTTGATTTATTGTAGAGATAAGGTCTCGCCAAGTTGCCCAGGCGGGTCTCGAACCCACGGGTTCAGGCAATCCACTTACCTCAGCCTCCCAAGGCGCGGATTACAGGCTGAGCCACCGAGCCCGGCTGAAACTATTAAAAATAAAACTATGTGTTAGTATAAAATTACTGCAAAGATTAAGGGAAGGAAGTATCACTATCAAGGGTCCTTGCTACCTCACATGGTGTTTTTGTACAAATTAGAAAAAAAATGCCCCTTCCTCTGCAAAGACACAGTCCTTTCCTGAGTCCATTGTACTTAAGTGAGGCAGGAAAGGATTTTTGCCTCATCGGCCTCCTCAACTCACACCCTTATGGAGGGTAGAGCCATAAGGGACCAGCTTGGCTCCAGAGCAAACACGTACATTACTCTTTAAGATGGCATTTAAGAAATAAAAACATCTATTATTTTGGCACATAAGCATACTATCAAATAATTATCTACCTCTGAGCAGAAATAATGGATTGAAGATATCTTAATATAACCTACAAGAAAGATAATAATTGGTGGATCTTTTAGGTTTAATTATCTAGTGGAAAGAGTTGTATTGTATTTACCAGAGCATCTTAATTTGCTTTCTGAATTGAATTAATTGATTAACTAATTTAGTGCTTAATACTGCTTGTTACCTTTGAATAGCATCACTAAACTTTAGATCAGTAAAGTTTGTAAACAATAAATTGGTAGCTGGACCACATTGTCTCAGAGTTACATCAAATAAATGTTATAACCTACATTCCTATGATGTCAACACATATGTACATTTTTAAAACTTAAACTATAAGTCCATTCTCTAAAAATTTGGTTCATTTTATGCTGAGATATAGTTTGTGTTAAAGCTGTTAAAACAAATAAACTATTAACTTCAACATTTCAGTAACATAATACAGAATAAACCAATACAGATGTTCCTGGTTGGTCAGTACCTTTTTTCTTGAATGATCTGGATTCACAAACCCCTTCCATCCTATGCTCTGCCATGACTTTTGGACTTGGAATTTTTTGCATATAGCTGATAGAAAAGGGAAGAGTGGGAGCCTAGTGCAGTGACTCATGCCTATAATCCTAACTACCTGGAAGACTGAGGCAGGAGAACTTATTGAGGCTTAAGAGTTTGAGACCAGTCTGGGCAACATGGTGAGACTCTATCTCTACAAACTAAAAAAAAAAAAAAAAAATTAGTTGGATGTGTTGGCACAGACCTGAAGTACTAGCTACCCAGGAAGCTGAGGCAGGAGGATCATTTTAGCCTAGGAATTGGAGGCTGCAGTGAGCTAGGTTCATACCACTGCACTCCATCTTAGGTGACAAAACCAGACTCTGTCTCTTAAAAAAAGGAAAAGAGTGGAGAACTCTGCCTCTTAAAAGTCTCAGAGAGGAAATGATAACTATTGTGTTTACCTTGATTCCATTGTGAGAACTATTCACACGATCACCCATAATTGCAAAGGCTTCTAAAAATGTCTGTGGCTGCACAGCTATCAGCCAGAAACAATCTTTTACTATGAAATGGGGTGGTGACTTTTTGATGAACAGTCAGGTATCTCTGACTGCGGCTATCATGAATTCAGATTCTAAGCATTTTGTAAACCCAGAATTGACTTACACATGGGACAGAAGATCTGAACTGGATTTAAAAATCTGATGATTCTTTAAAGAA
This sequence comes from Tarsius wallacei, assembly GCA_963574415.1. NCBI lineage: Eukaryota > Metazoa > Chordata > Mammalia > Primates > Tarsiidae > Tarsius > Tarsius wallacei. The sequence goes on along the minus strand of CAUYQG010157631.1, from coordinate 3,090 downwards.
TTGGCTACATGTGTAGACTACCTTTCATTTATCCCTCAGCCTATTTCTACCTGAAGTCTGCTTTCAAAATTTCGCCTGACAATCTTGGTTTAAAATATATTGCGTTCTTCTACAGACTCAACCTGTACTTTTCAGTGTTTATATTCATAACCTTCACTGTAGCTGACAGTTGTAACTGCTTCCTATTTTAGTATTCTCTCCTCTTTTGTCTATATTTGACTCTTCTTCTACTCTTCCGGACACTTTATCTCTGACTTTTTCTCAGGTTCCTTTCCTAACGCTCCTTAATGTCAGTGATCCTAAAGGTCCAATTCTAACTCAGCACTCTTCCTTTTCCAAACTTCCTTGAATGATATAATCTTTCGTATGATTACAATCATCACCTGTGTGCAGTCAGTACTCAGTTTTAGATATCTATTAGATTCCTGTGAAAGTAATTTCAGTGTTTGCATTGTTGATATTTGCCATTTGATATTGGAATACATTCTTAAATAAATGTGGTCATGTTATACATCATTTTATTTATTTTTTCTTTTTTTTTTTGAGTTGGAGTCTCACTCTGTCACCCAGACTGGAGTGCAGTGGCTGCTCCCGGCCACCACAGCCTCGACCTGCTGGGCTCCGGCGATCCTTCAGCCTCAGCCTTCCAAGTAGCTGGAACTACAGGCGCGTGCTAACACGCCTGGCTAATTTTTGATTATTGTAGAGATGAGGTCTCGCCAAGTTGCCCAGGTGAGTCTCGAACCCGCAGGCTCAGGCAATCCACTCACCTCAGCCTCCCTAGGCGTGGGATTACAGGCCGAGCCACTGAGCCCGGCTTATACATCACTTTAATGCATGTTTCTTGCTTTATGTTTTTTGCTAATGACTTAAATGTTATTTATTTTATATTTAATTAGATTATGTAAATTATGTTACACAAAAAGCAAATTTGAGCAATTTTCTTATTTGAGTTCAAAATGGGTAGTAAAGCAGTGGAGACAACTCGCAATGTCAACAACACATTTGGCCCAGAAACTGCTAACCGATGTACAGTATAGTGGTAGTTCAAGAAGTTTTGCAAAGGAGACAAAAGCCTTGAAGATGGGAAGCCTAGTGGCCGGCCACTGGAAGTTGACGACGACCAACTGAGAGCAATCATCAAAACTGATCCTCTTACAACTACCGGAGGAGTTGCCAAAGAACTCAACATCGACTATTCTACAGTCATTCGGCATTTGAAGCAAATTAGAAAGGTGAAAAAGCTTGATAAATGGGTGCCTCATGAGCTGATGAGAAAAAAAAATAGTCATTTTAAAGTGTCATCTTCTCTTATTCTACGTGAAAACAATGAACCATTTCTTGATCTGATTGTGACATGTGACGAAAGCTAGATAGTATATGACAACTGGCAATGACCAACTCAGTGGTTGAACCAAGAAGACGCTCCAAAGCACTTCCCAAAGCCAAACTTACACCAAAAAAAAGGTCATGGTCACTGTTTGGTGATCTGCTGCTGGTCTGATTCACTACAGCTTTCTGAATCCTAGTGAAACCATTACATCTGAAAAGTATGCTCAGCAAATTGATGAGATGCAGCAAAAACTGCAAGCCTGCAGCCAGCATTGGTCAACAGAAAGGTCCCAATTCTTTTCCATGACAATGCCCGACTGCACGTCGCACAACCAACCTTCAAAAGTTGAATGAATTGGGCTACAAAGTTTTACCTCATCTGCCATATTCACCTGACCTCTTGCCAACCGACTACCACTTCTTCAAGTATCTTGACAACTTTTTACAGGGGCAACTTTTTCACAATAAGCAGGATGCAGAAAATGCTTTCCAAGCATCGAATCCTGAAGCATGGATTTTTATGCTACAGGAATAAACAAACTTATTTCTCATTGACAAAAATGTGTTGATTGTAATGGTTCCTATTTTGATTAACAAAGATGTGTTTGAGCCTAGTTATAATATTTTAAAATTCACTGTCTGAAACTGCAATTACATTTGCACCAATCTACCAGATGTTATGTTTAACCTGAGCTCTGGGTCATGCTTCCATGCTGAACATTTTCCTGGACATCACACAAAAACTTTTATTTCATTAAGTCCCAACATACCTCTCTAAATGTGCTTTTCCTCCAGTATTTCCTGCCTTAGGAATGGAACCACTATTTACCCAAATGTATAAGCTAGAAGCCTGGAATTCAGTCTTAAGCACATTTCTTTCAACCCTATTGAATCAATCATAAGTATGGCTGACTTATTTTACTTCCTAAATAAATATCAAATCCATTACTTCTTATTCATTTGTTATTACTACTGCTTTAATTTAGAACTTCAAAATATCTCCTTTGAATTAATGAAATCATCTTGTTTTTCATTTGTTACTATAGTCTTCTTCTCTTTAGAATGCATGTGTTTGCAGACACTGACCCCACCCAGACCTAGTTACTCAGAATAATACACTGGATAGAGTTAGGGCACCAATCTCTGTTCAGTACAGAAGATCTTAAGTTTAATGTTATTGCCAGCTACATTTGGAAATCACTGTCCTAGAATAAGTCCTGCGAGCAAGCCCAGATAGGAGGTTGTATAGCAACCAATCCTTGTATAGTTTTCCTGGTCTTTATAGATCATTTCTTGGTTTTCTAAGCCCAGCAAACAAGTGAGTGACACTGAGGCACTGACATGACATGTCTAGTTACTTACACAGTTCAATTCAATTACCATCACTACAGAGTGATCGTGAATTGGAGAAACTCCTGGATCACACTGTTAATTTTACATATCCTTGTACACAGTACATTAGTCAGGTTACAGAAGTCTTTCATCAGTTCATATTAGGCAAATTTTATGGAATGAATCAATGTACTGGCAATCTGGGATCAATAGGGACTATTATATAACCCCAGTGACTGAACTATGAATGCATTTACTAGAAAGAGAACAGGGCAACCCCTTCGGGTCCCCTCCCACTGTGGGAACTTTTCTGTCCTCTCAGTAAATCCTGCTTTGAAAGAAAGAAAGAAAGAAAGAAAGAAAGAAAGAAAGAAAGAAAGAAAGAAAGAAAGAAAGAAATGATCTATAAAGACCAGGAAAACTATA
>CAUYQG010157622.1:0-10850 GCA_963574415.1 Tarsius wallacei | reverse complement strand
GGGGTCCTGTTTCAATCTTCTGCATGTGATTAACCATTTACTGAATAGGTTCTCCTCTCCCCAGTGGTTGTTGTTGGAGGCTTTGTCAATGATAGGTTGGTTGAGAAATTGGGGCTTTGCTTCCGGAATCTCTATCCTGTTGAATTTGTCTATATGCCTGTTCTTGTGCCAATACCGGGCTGTTTATTGAAACCTTATAGTAAAATTTGAAGTCTGGAAATATGATACCTTCTGCTTTGTTTTGTTTTGTTTTGCTAAGGATTGTTTTGCCTATTTGTGGGTTTTTTATGTTTACATATGAATTTCTGTAAACCTCCCTCCTCCCCTGCTAGCATTCTTGGTGAAGAAGTCTCTGCTGCTTATTTGAAGCATCTTACTCCCATGTACAGAGAGACCATGAAAGAAATTGTACTGATGGAGAGTTATAAACAAGTGAAGAGCCCACTGACCTTTGGGAATCTGGGAGCAGGAGCTATCGTAGGCAGGGCAGCAATCTCACTATCAATTTGTCAGTCAGTCATTGTATGTACAAGTTCTGTAAAGGGGTCCCTGATGTAGTGTCAGTGTAAAAAGAAGGTGGGGAAGAAATATGAGTATTTCTATGGATATCATGTCACAGGTTGGTAACAGTGATAGCTGATCATTGTGAAAAATACAAAAATATTATTTGATAAGCTTTCTCCTTACACACTGATTTAACACAACTATCTACCACCATTGGTTGAGAAAGATTTACATGCCTTTACTGAGAATCCTCTTCTTAGTCGGAAAAATTATGAAACATAATATGGGGTCCATATTTTCAAAATTAGCACTGAAAAGACAAAGAAAGAGAGCGTGTGTGTCAGAGAGAGAGAGCGCGCGAGAGAGTAAGAGAGAGAGAGAGAGAGAGAGAGAGAGAGAGAGAATGGAGAGACAGAACAAATGGTTTAGCCTCAGCAGGATTCAGTGTAGGCAACCAGGGAAGCTTGGCAGAACTGAACTGGAGAAACATGGTGCCATGACTCTGTGGAAGCAAGTGGCATGTCCTCTCTATCCATTTCAAGCCCAAGTTCTAAGTAACCTATTGCTGAGTTTGGTGGGTGCATTCCTATCTCTTCATTCTAAGCTAAATACTTGACCCTACTGGTTTATACAAAGTTGAGAAATGATTCATTTTCTCAACTATTTAGATATTAAAGATTTGCTTTTACACAATTCTGAAAATAGACATCCACATTTACAATACAATACTGAAGGCTATCATAACTAAAGCAAATTTTCTCTCCCTATTTGTATATATATATATATATATATATACACACACAGAGAGAATTATAAACACATATAAATATAAGTATATAATTCATATCCTCGAGAATATCATGCGTTCACATGTATGAGTCTATGTTTCTATTAACTAAAATAATTGCCAGAACAACAAAATTTAAACATTACTAAAATAATTGTCTAAATAAACATTGATTGAAGCATAATTAATATGAATTTTTCTCACACTGTAGTTTCACACAATATTCCTAGGTTATTAATTTTAAAATTTCCTAGCACATTTTATGAGAAGAGGACCAGGGTCTAAATCATTTCTAATATCAGTTGAAAGTGAACAGCCTTGGATTTGATTTTTTAATTATTTGATTTTGATTAGAGTATGCACCGTGGTTGGGACTCAGAGCGCTGTCTGCATTTAGGCCTGAGTGGCTGCAAGGCTGAGGAGTAAAGGACACAAAAGCTTTGATTTGAGATTTGTGGGTTTTTGCTGTATACATCTTTAACAAGAGAGCTCAAAAAGGGGAAGTAAAAGGATCACACTAACAGACATTCAGGCAAGTCAGAGGGCCACCTTGGAGGAATTCAAACAAAGGCTAACTAATGACTTGCCTTTTCAACATAGTGTAAAGATGAATATGGATGAACAAGCATGGCACCTCCAGGACGACCTCCAGGTTGGTACCAAACGAAACGGCAAAAACCAAAGGTTTAAAATATATAGGAAATAGTTCTGAATATAGATACATTATCTCCAAGGGAACAACCTAATATACAAGATCCAAATAGCATTGTAAAATGAAATTATCACCTTAAATTAAACAAAATATCCATCTTCTAATGTTTACATGCTCATTAAATAAATCTGAGCAAGACAAGTTTAAGTCTAGCGTGCTAGTAAAAGAAATAAAAATTAAATGCCATTGTACCCTTTGTAGACTATAAACTGAGACGTCTTGACATGAAGGAGTTGCCGATGCAATATGTATGCAACATTTTAAAAAGTAAACGTAATTTTGTAACACACAAAATTAAGCATGGCTATGTTTTTTGAACTTACAGACTACTCTCTTTTCGCTCCAGCTGTAGTTTCTGGAAGAGGCCAAGCAGTAAAAATTTTACCTTCTAAGGAAGATTTTCAGCAAGTTTTCAGTAACTAAAAGCAGGAGGTTGCAATAAAATCAGTTTTACAGGATGGGAAATAGCATTTGCTACCATGAATGCACACTGTCTTCTTGTTCAGAGGGCAATAGATATAAAATACTGCATGAGGAAGAGAAATGGTCCTGCGATTGCTATGGTTATGCCTTGAGCTTCAAGCACTATAATCACTATCTCAGTAAATTTGCCTTTCCAAAAGCAATATTTTACACAGCTGTTCCTTTTTATGTAAATCTTTTTGTGTGTGTGTGCTGCACCCTAGTCAGTCCAGTAAGTGAAACTAACTGGGCTGCTGAACACACACAAAATACAGAAATAATAATAGTAGTAGCTTTCAGTCACAAGCACAAAGCTATTTTGGCAACGATCAACCAGGATGAAGAAACTAAGCTGCTACCATTAAACAAAAAATACTCATTCTTTAAGATCAGAGCCTTCACTTACCCCAGGCCTACAAATCTATTATAGGGTTCTGATTCGATTTCTAACAATTCATGAAGTTGAATCTTTAAGTCTGTTCAAAAATTTAAATTGAGAAAATTAAACCTGGTTCATGACACATGATATTGGTTACATTTGAAATGAGGTGAAGCCAACTATTTTTCGCTGTTTCCATTTTATATTTTGAGCATTGTGAAATTCCCTCAGTCTATCTTCAAGTTAAAGTAACTCAGAAGGCAGGAAGGAATTCCAAGATTCTATTCCAACTTTTACAAAATTTTTAAATCTTAAAATTCTTAAGGTCATCGTGTTCATGAAGTCTAAAATCCCCCTCCCCCCCATTCAAGTCCTGCTGATGAGGTTATCAGCGAGGGTTAACATATTATGGTGAGAGTCATCATGACAAAAAGCTTGGGTAGACTGCCTGGGTTCAAATCCCCATGTTATCACTTTCTAGCACTATGGGGTTGAATAAATTATTTAAACTCCCCAAGCCTTAGTCTCCCCATGTGTCATATACTATTGTGATTAAATCAGATAATGCTGGACAAATGCCTGTCCCAGTGAACGTCTTTTAAATAGTAGACAGTAGCAATGGTAATCCCTAAACACAATACAGAACATGATACAGACATTACCTATGGGAGGGGGTATTATTTCTTGATTCTCTACAACAACTGACTTAATAAATTTTCTGCTTCTTACAAGGATTCATCTTGCAATGCTTTCTTTTCGCCATCTTGCTAATAATAAAAGTCACACATCAAGAATGAAGCTTTTTAAGACTGGCTTTGGGAGAGACACTGTCTTTTCAGACAAGGCAGTAGAGAAGAGCCATTAAAAGCACGTGCCCTGAAGTCAGGCTGCCTATGTTTAAGCATTAGTTCTGGGGATTACTCACTGTGTGATCTTGGGGAAAACAGGGTTACTATTCGGATCTGCATCATAGGGTTGTATGGCCTGACAAGTAAATGAGTTAATAGGTCATGAGCTTAGAACAGTGTCAGGCACTTCGCAAATGCTATGTAAGTAACACATATTGTTATAAAGAGATGTATACATCCTTAGGAATCTGAATGCATTGAATTCCCAGTTTTTGCCCCTGATTATTTCCGAGTACACGTTACCAGTCTTCTCAGTTACATTATTGCATTTTTCTAACTCTTTGTCTTTCTAATGGACCAGCTGCCATCAGACTCTGCATGCAGTGTATATATTTAGGAAATCAGCACTTTATTTTATCTAGGCTTAAAAAATAAATGGAGTATAATTATGCCAAAACAAAATGTAGATTTACAAATTTTCTTTTAACTTATTGATGGATCTTTTGATATTGCTTTTCTTTAATGAGCTCTACCCCATATTCCAGATTTTATTTGAATCTCAGTTGTTCTATTTGCCAGTCTACAAAAATTTGTGAAGTCACTGTTAAAACTCCACAGCACGATGTGAATCTTCTGATATTAGCTTAATTTAAAGAATAATATATTATATTCTCCAGTATGTTTATTAAAATCTTGTTATGAAGAACTAATGAACATTATTTATATACCTGTGAATATAAAATGAATTACATACATATAACAATAGAAAAATAATGCAATATAGGCAACACAATCAATTTCATTTGTTAAAAGCGTTAAATTTTCTCTAAAACACCCATGTTACTAGAGATACACTTATTTTTGGACTGATAAACATTCTTTATTTAAGCAACTGGAAGGCAAGGAAATGTGGCAATGTCTCTAAGAGGAGGCAGTTGGTTTAAATGCAGTACATGCCGAATACTTTTAAGATGATCGCTTAATAACATCACAAATAGGCACAATTTCCAACTAACATTCCAATAAATGTAACTTACTCGATAAAGGTAAAAGGAAGAATAGAATACCTTCATAATCCTAAGTGCTGATTTGAATGAACTTTTCCTTTCTTAGAATATAATTGCTGCTTCACTGCAAATGTATTTTTTAATGTAGCTCTTACAAGTACATGAAATAAGCTCTCACTTCACTTTTTTGTGTACTAAATGTGCAATTAAAACATCATTACTCTGCAGTAGCAGGTTTTCTCATTTAAGCTAGAGAAAAGCTGCTGCTAGGTTGGTCATAACTGTACATGAATGTACTTGCCATACCTTAGAGCACCTTATGCAATGAGGTATTACAAAATGAAAGACACCTATTGGTCTGGAATACCTGTGCATGAACAAACTGACCAGGCAGCTTTCAGGTAAAGTGAGGCACTATATGGCAATGATGCATAAATCATCTTCATAAATATACCCCTCTAAATAAAAAAAAAGCCTATATTTTACTTTCACAATGATAGAGTTTCTATAGCCCTGAAAACAGTTGAATTTTTATACCACTGTTTAATTTTATCTCCAGAAAAAAAAAACTGCTTTTTTCTGGGTTGGCCTGAACATTTAATATTTGTGATATGTTTAATACCTCTGCTAAGGTCAACATTTCTACTAAATGACCTTGAACTACTCTCAGTTATCTGCTATATAAATTGTTAAAAAAATTCAACAGCCTTGGGTGAGTGGTAAGATAATTTTTTCAAACAACAGAGAGCATTTCTGTAGCTGACTGATTATATTTAGGTGCATTTCTGTATGAATCCCAATGTGAAAGCAAAAGATGTAAAACGTCTCCAAATTTGGCATATAATCTTTCCAGACTTCTGAAGAAAACCACAGCACCAGATATGACTGAGGTGAGGCAGCCTTATTCTGCCAGTCAGGAGATCAGAGTTTACACCTGTGTTACTACCTGCTGGTTGTAGAACTTTGGATAAGTCGCTTAAACATCTCTTAATCTCCAGAGTTTTTCTCTGCCAAAAAGTTGGTTGAACTTAGGGAGCTTCTAATTCACTTTTAGCTTTCCACTACTATGACTTTTCTTAAGAAGCACTACTTCCGGCCAGGCTCAGTGGCTCAGCCTACCATCCCAGCACTTTGGGAGGCTGAGGCGAGTGAATTGCCTGAGCCCATGGGTTCGAGACCAGCCTGAGCAACTTGGTAAGACCTCATTTCTATAATAAAAATAAAAAATTACACAGACGTGGTGGTGTATGCCTGTAGTTCTGGCTATTTGGGAGGCTGAAGGAGAAGGATTGCCTGAGCCCAGCAGATCAATGCTGGGGTGGCTGTGAGCATGCACCTGCACTCCAGCCTGGGTGACAGAGTGAGACTCTGACTCAAAAAAAAAAAAAAAGAAGCACTACCTTCACATGGGATCAGACTTTGTCCTGATCACCTCAACTCATTAGTAGTTTAACCATTCTGAAGACTTCATTTTCTGAAGGGCCTAATCATTATATTAGAATGCAGAACTGCCACACATACAACATCTGTCAATGGCTTTCAGCTTCCTGTGCTGTGCAAATGAAGATCTCGACTGGAAATGAATCTTTCGAACAGATGGACCTGCACTATTTCTTGGAACTTTGGAAGTCGTACAGTGGGCCCGTCGTGAACTCTTCTACATGACTCATGGAAGCAGATGACTGTTTGCATTACCAATTTATGCACACTCATCCACTCAGAAGCAGATCTACTTGATTCTCTCTGGATGACATTCACTGTTAGCAAAACAAAGCCTTCTCTGCCTTCTCTTTGGGTGGCTAATAAATTCATTTGGGACTTTGAAAAGTATTTGTTAAGACAAGGCTCTCCTCCTTCCCTTGGTGCCCCAGCATACACACTCTCTGTGTGCTTCAGAGAGTGTGTATTTTTTACAGAAAGTTAAAAAAAAAGAAGATAATGGTGAAAGGCAGCAGCATACAGAATAAGAACTCTCTTGCAAACATGAAACAAATCCTTAAGGCAAGAAAACAATTATTTTGTTATTTATTTATTTGAGTTGGAGTATCACTCTGTGGCCCAGACTGGAGTGCAGGGGCACGCTCCTGGCCACGGCAGCCTCGACCTGCTGGGCTCTGGCGGTCCCTCCGCCTCAGCCTTCCAAGTAGCTGGGAACTACAGGCACGTGCTACCATACCCAGCTAATTTTTTTTTTAATTTATTGTAGCGATGAGGTCTTGCCAAGTTGCCCAGGCGGGTCTCGAACCCGCGGGCTCAGGCAAGCCAGTCACCTCAGCCTCCCAAGGCGCGGGATTACAGGCTGAGCCACCAAGCCCGGCTCACAGACAACATCTTACCTGTCAACTGCTTGATAGCACTCTGTGGGTAGAAATATACACAGATACACACACACATACTACAGGTCGGGTGTGGTGGCTCACACCTGTAATCCCAGCACTTTGGGAGGCTGAGGAAGGCAGACTGCTTAAGGAGAAGATCAGCCTGGGCAACATGTGAAACCTTGTCTCTGCAGAAGAATTAAAAAAAATTAGCCAGGCATGGTGGCGCTCATAGTGGTGCGCACCTGTAGTCCCAGCTACTAGGGATACTGAGGTGGAAGATCACCTGAGCCCAGGAGGTGAGGCTGCAGTGAGCCTCAATCGCCATGATCAAACCACTGCACCCCAGCCTGGGCGACAGAGTGAGACCCAGACTAAAAATAAACAAACAAAATACACACACACACACACACACACTTAAATCCTTCATACCGCCTAGAGCACTGCTCTGTCACTTGCTGGATGGCAACCAACCTTTGGGATGAACGACCCCACTTAGCCACACACATTCATGAGTTCTAAGTTCTTTTGCATCTTTGATGCCATGGTCGGTTCCTTTTTATTAATCTCCCATCAGTTCCCTTTTTCATTCCCCATTCCTAGATGATCTTCCACCTTCTTCTATCCTTGTTCTCCATCCTTGCAGTGCTAACCCCTTTCAGTTCTAGAAGGCTGCCTCCTGCTTCTGTGCCTCCGCACACGCAGCTCTCTCTATCTTCTAATCCTTGTCATTTGCCGCATTCCAACAACCTGAAGATGTAGTAGTGGTTCTGAACTGGTAGTGGTTCTGAGGCCCCATCTCGAATCATCAAGAAAGAGGGCCTGTCACACCAACTCATTCCTGCCTTAATTGTTGGTGACTTCAGTGTATAGAGATGATTCTCCAGTACTTTGGCCTTTGGATCCTTGATCTCCTCTGCTTCAATGACATATGTCCTTCACATACATTAGCCACTCACACCTCCTACCTTACGCTTCCTAATAATGGCAACCCTTTCATTCTCAGACCACCACATCCTCTCTTTCCAACTCATTCCATCCATTCTGACTCCCACAATCCATTGGAACTGCTTATCCACTGATCCTCAACCACAGATGTCTTCCTAACTGCTGACATTCCACAATCATTATCATCATTACATCTCATATGCTCTCAACTCCCTTGCCCTTAGGTCACGCCACATTACTTGACAAAACATACTAGATCCGACTCTCCATTTACTCCATCCCTGTACCTGTGTGGCTGAACTTGGCTGAAGAAACACATACAACCAAGCTATCTTCACTTTTACTTCTAATACCTGGCACTGTTAGTGGTCCTCTAGTGAACTGTGAATGCTGCAGGTAATCATTATATACCCCTAGTCTATCATTCCTCCATTCTCTTAGACAAAAGTCAGCAAATTATGGCCCATGAGCTGCACACATGTATTTGTAAATAAAGTTTTATTGGAACACAGCTATGGAACATGATTGGAAAATTGGTATATTTACTGTTTATGTCTGCATTTGGGCTACAATGGCAAAATTGAGTAGTTGTGATTGAGTCCATCTGGAGCAAAGTCTAAAATATCTGCTATCTAGCCCTGTAAGATCAAGTTTACTGACCCTATCCTAGATGACTATTTCACACTTTCTCCTTTCTCTTCAATTCCCTCTCTTATCCTGTCAGCTAATGGCCCTGCTTCCTACTTAATTGAGAAAATAGAAGTGACCAGAAGACAGCTTTCACAAGCTCGCATCACTGCATCTGCTCATGTGCCAGGATCTGCCCCCCACTTTCTTACCTTCTCTCGTGTTACTATAGATGAACTCTCCTGGCTCCGATCTAAAGCCAATCTCTCGACTTTTACCCTGGATCCCAAGCCCATCCTTTGCCCATTTGAGGACATTGCTTCAGTGATTCTCCCCCTCTCTCCTATATACCAACTTTTCATCCTCTCTAGGTATATTCCAGTCAGCATACAAATGTTATTTCTCCTGTCTTTCCTTGACTCCACCTCCCCCTGCCAGCTACTGTTCTGTTTCTTTGTTCATCTTTGCTGCAAAACTAAATTGTTGATATTCACCACCTCCATTTTTGCCCCACTCTACTGAGAATGGTCACGCCAAGGCTGCCATGCTTTCCCAGTGCTAAATCCAACAGTGACTTCTCAGTCCTTGCCACACCTGACTTGGTAGCAGCATCTGCTCTGTTTAGCACTCCTCCTCAAAACCGCGCTTGTACTTAGTTGCCTTGGTTTTTCTCCTCTTTCTTGGTCTCCTTTCCTAGTTCTTTCTCATCTCCTCAGGTTCTTGTGCCAGGGCTATGTCTCTGGTTTTATTCTCTCCTGTCTAAACTCACACCCCTAAAGACCATCTAATCTCATGGTTTTAAATATCATCTATGTGCCAGTCACTCCCAAATTTATATGTGCCACCAGTTTTTTTCTCTCAAAATTCTTGAATCTGACAGACTTGTGCAAATCAATATGCCCCAAACTGAACTCCCAACCTCTCCGGCCTAACAGCCTTCCCCATCTCATCTAATGATAACTCCATTCTTCCAGCTACTCAGGCCTCTAGCTCTCAGTGACCACTCTAGCTCTCTATTATCTCATCACTAGCCCTTAACCCTGCTCAGTCACACGAACTTCCTTGCTGTCCTCCACACGCATCAGACATACCCAGCTCAGGGCCTTTGCTCTTGCCAATGCCCTGCTTAGCTCACTCCCCTTTTCAAGTTTCTGTTCCAATCTCATCTCCTCAATTAGACTTCCAGGGACCACTATATTGAACGTTGTGCCCTGCACTCCACCCATTATTCCTGTCTCTTTACTCTGCTTTACTTTTCACCATTTTTTTGGGGTTTTTTTCAGCCAGAGTCTCACTCTGTTGCCCAGGCTGGAGTGCAGTGAAATGATCATGGCTCACCACAGCCTCAAATTCCTGGACTCAGCGATCCTCCTGTCTCAACCTCTCACCACAGTTCTTATTCCTTAACAGATACTTATTGTGTACACTATATTGTCTCTAATCAGCCACCCTCTGTTAGAGGGAAGCTACACAAGGGCAGGGATTTTTACTTCTGTTCAGTGATGTATTCCACATTCCTAGAATAGTACCAGTTTCAGAGCTCAATAAATATCTGTTGAATGAGTGAACTGATTAGCAATGTTTACGGGGTGGGGTGGGGTGAGAGCAGATGGCCACTGAATCTGCAGATTCCACACCGGGGGAGACCACCTTCTGCTCTGCGACTGCTGCATATCTTTGTAAGTATACTTACTAGGTAGTATTAAACTTTTTTTGTGTGTGTTAGAGTCTCACTCTGTTGCCCAGACTGGAGTACAGTGGCACGCTCACGGCCACTGCAGCCTAGATTTGCTGGACTCAGGCAATCCTTCTGCCTCACCCTTCTGAATAGCTGGAACTACAGGCACGTGCCACCACGCCCGGCTAATTTTTTTTACTTATTGTGGAGATGAAGTCTCACCAAGTTGCCCAGACTGGTCTTGAACCCCTGAGCTCAGGCAATCTGCTCGCCTCTGCCTCTCAAAGTGCTGGGATTACAGGCATGACCACTGTGTCTGGTAAGTAGTATTAAACTTATACAAACACATATACATGCCTGCCTCCCCTCTAGTCTGAGAATTCATCCACATCACATTCATTTGTGAATCTCTAGCACCTTGTACAGGCATTTTAAATAACAGACCAAATGTGAAAATGCTCAGTAAACAGTAAATTACAGTAGACATTAAATTGTACAATTACCATGATAGGTAAAATACCTAATGATTAAATTTAATAACCTTTCAAAGATATTTTAGGATAGATGATAGTGAGTTCAC
>CAUYQG010157612.1:0-17326 GCA_963574415.1 Tarsius wallacei | reverse complement strand
ATCAATTAAAAATTGCTCACAAGAGTTCTGCCATATTGAAGTCAGTAGTTTGATCTTGTCCTCCTTTTGTATCATACAAAACACAAAAGAAAACAATGTCTAAAATTATACAAAATAAGCCAGGCATAGTGCTCACATCTGTAATGCCAGTAATTTGGGAGACTGAGGCAGGAGAATTGCTTGAGGCTAGGAGTTCAAGACCAGCCTGGCAATACAGACAGATCCTGTTTCAAAAAATAAACAATGTGAAATAGCTGCTCTTAGGAATTGAACACTTCTGAAAAAAATGAAAACAAATGAGATGAGCCTTTCAGTCCTCCTGGTCTGGGGCCTTAAGGAACGTTATGGTCTGCACACACAAAAGGGAAACCCGAGCATAACACAGGGATATTACTGGGCTGATAAGGCAGAGATCAAGGTTTGGATTTGCTGAGGCAGTAGCAATTTGCCAGGCATAGTACAAAGGGGATTGAGATATAAAGAAGACTTCCAGAAACAATCATAGGATGAGGGGGAGGTTTTAAAATCTATCTTTAAATACTAAGCAAACATAGTATGTAACTCCAAAGGCCAAGCAGCTAGTGGAATGCTGTAAAATGAACAATTCCCAGAGATAAAGCTAAACTGGAAAGCATTCAAGTATCAATCAACCAGAGGAGGAAATGGAGACTTCAGAAGGTTTATACCTTAGAAGTAAGGCTAAATTTGGAGCAAAGAATACTCTAGTTAAAAATGAAAAATTCACTGAATAGGTTTAATAGATTAGACAGGACCAAAAAAGTAAATATGATACAGCCTTAGAAAATATTCAAACTGAAGCACAGAGAGGAATTTACTTTTTAAAAATGAACAAAGTTACAGAGACCCATGGGACAACTTGAAGTGGTCTAATGTATGCAAAATTGAAATGACATACAATTTCAATTAAAAATTGAGGCCAGGAGTTCAAGATCAGCCTGGCAATACAGAGAGATCCTGTTTCAAAAAATAATGTGAAATAGCTGCTCTTAGGAATTGAACACACAAAAATTGCTCACAAGAGTTCTGCCATATTGAAGTCAGTAGTTTGATCTTGCCCTCTCTTTGTATGAAACAAACAGTGGAAAAATGTATGTGAAGAAATAATATCCAAAAGCTTTCCATGTTTTATGAAAGCTATAAACCCATATAGCCAAGAAATTCAGGTATGTAACAGCAGGGAAAAAAGTGAAGTATGAAGCAAACTACACGAAGACATACTATGGTAAAAAAGAAAAACCTTAAAAGAAATTATTGGAAAAAAGACATATTACATACACATGATAAAAGACAAAAAAAGCTAAAGGCTTTTTTAAAAATAATGCTAGCAAGAATAAAATAGAACTTCTTTAAAGTGCTATAAAAACAGATGATTATCATCCTAGAAATTTATAGTCAGCAAAAGAAATAATAAGAATAAAGTTATTTCAGACAAATAAAAGTAGAAAAACATTTGTGACCAGCAGATATTCACTGCAAGGAATGGGGAAAAAAAATATTCTTCAGACAGAAAAAAAAGTCCAAATGGAAACTTTGATCTGCATAAAGCATAAAAAGCATCAGAAATGCTAATTATTTGTGACTATAAATGATATCTGATTCACATTATTAAATTTCTTTAAAAGATAAGTAATGAAATAATAACAAACTATTACAGGACTAATATACATAAAAATAAAATGTATGACAATGATCTTATAAAGGATAGAAGACAGAATAAGAAAACTCTCCTAAGTTTTACAATATATGCAAAGTTACATTATTTTGAGGTGCCTCTGATAAGATAAAGAAGCTTATTGTTAATTCTATGACAATTAATTTAAAATAAAACAAAGAGCTAAAACTTATACTTTAATAATAAATATAAAATGAGATACAAAAATAATTTAAGAAAAGGTAGCAAAAGAAGGACAAAGGGATGATAACAGAAAGCAATGGTACAAATACAAAATAAATATTATTGTGCACTTAAAGTTAACTATGCAAAATTTTCCATTAAATATAAGTGAAGCAAACAAACCTATTAAAAGTAGAAACTATTCGACTGGATCAAAAACAAGACCAAAATATATGCCTGTCTATAAGAAATGCTCTTTGAATACAAAGATATGCATAGGTTAAAAGTAAAAAGCTGAACAAAGATATACCACAAAAATACTAACCAGAAAAAAATCCAGGAGTCGTTATATCAACATCAAACAAAGAAACTTTCTGAACAAAAAAAATGTACCAAGGATAAGAAGAGAAACTCTATAATGATTTTTAAAAAGGCAGGTAATTCATCAAGAGAACATAATAATATAAAAATATTTACATAATTTGTAAATGGAAACTTCAACACTTTTCTCTCACTAATTGTTAGAAACAGATCACAAATTGCCTGAGGTCAAAGTGGGAGCTGGGTGGGTTGCATTGCCATAGAAGCTTCTCATTTCCTGTGTAAACTTTCCTGTGCTGCTCTGCACAGCAACATTACTCCAATGGTCTGGGACTTTTTCTTAATCCCTGCTGGAGTAGTCAAGAGTGCACACTTGTGGGGTGCTTTGGCTTCTTTCCCTGCACTCCCTTCAAAGTTTCAAAACAGAGAACTTGGGAAATCCCCAGAGCCTTGCCCTGGGCCTAGGCTGACTGGGTACTTTATTGAAGCAACACTCACCAAAGGGAAACCCTACAGCCACCATCACAGCTGGGTTTCTTCCACAGGAATCACCTCCTGGCTGGAGGTCAACAGTACAGCCCACCACCTCAGATATAATGCCTCAGTTTGGGGAAATAATTTCTCTCAAATCCCAGCTAACACCACTTTACAAGCCATTCCAGACACTAAAGAAGGCATGAGTCAGTACAGGCACCTAGCACAGTGATGCCACAGCTGGCAATTGAGAAACTCACAGCGCCACAGCTGTATATAAACAAGAGAACCCTACAGTGCCTATAACAGCCTCCTGATAACCTCTAAAAAGAAGAAATGGTCTACCCAAATGAGAAGAAACCAGAAAAATAATCCTGACAGTATGAAAAAAACAGTTCTCCAACATCCCTAAAAGACCACACCAACTCTTCAGCAATGAGCCCTAACCAAAATGAATTTTTTGAAATTCCAGACATAGAATTCAAAAAGTTGATGATGAAATTGGTCAATGAATTAAAGGAAAAAATTGAAAACCAACATTAAGATTTTTTTTTAAACTATTCAGGACATGAATAAAAAATTCTCCAAAGAAGTAGACACCTCCCCCTCCAAAAAAGGCTGAAATTCCAGAAATGAAAGACTCACCTAAAGAAGTACAAAATGGAAGAGAAAGTTTTAATTGTAGACTAGAACAAGCAGAAGAAAGGATCTCAGAATTTGAAAACAAGGCTTTTAAATTAACCCAATCAGACAACAATAAAGAAAAAGAAACAAGAAAACAGAACTAAGTCTCCAAGAAATGTGGTATTACATAAATGTTCTAATCCTAAGAATCATAGATGTTCTTGAAGAAGAATAAAAAGCAACTGGTTGAAAATACCTATCTGAGGGAATAATGGAGAAAAACTGCCCTGACCTTGACAGAGATCTGAACATCCAGATACAAGAAGCCCAAAGAATCCCTAGAAGATTCATCACAAAAAGGTTATCTCCAAGGCACATAGTCATCAGGTTATTCAAAGTTTATGTAAAGGAAAGGATTTTAAGAACAGGATTTTAAGAACTACTGAAAAAAAAGTATCAAATAACTTACAACGGTAAACTTAACAGACTCACATCAAACCTCTCAGAAGAAACCCTACAAGCCAAAAGTGATTTGGACCCATCTTCAATCTTTTCAAACAGAATAACAGTCAGCCAAGAATTTTGTATCCCACAAATTCAATTTCATAAAGGAAGGATAAATGAAGTCCTTCACAGAAGAACAAATGCTAAGAGAATTTGTCACCACTAGACCAGCCCTTCAAGAAATACTTGAAGGAGTTCTAAATACTGACACAAAATGTTAAAATGCATCAGTAGAAAAAAAAACTGGAAATTATAAAGTTCACAAGCCTTATGGAATACCAACACAATAGAGAAAATAAATAAAGAAATAAAGCAACCAGATATCAACTAGTATGATGAATGAACCTTACATATTATTATTAACTCTAAATATAAGTGGTCTCCATGCCTCACTAAAAAGGAATAGACTGGCAAAACAGATTTTAAAAACACACACACACAACTTAAATATCTGCTACCTTCAAGAGACCCACTTAACTCACAAAAACTCCTACAGACTCAAGGTAAAGGGGTAGGGAAAAATATTCTATGCAAATGGAAACCAGAAGTCAATAGAAGTAACCATTCTCATACTAGATAAAACAGATTTTTTAAATTAACAACAGTTTTAAAAAGACCAAGATAGTTATTATATAATGATAACAATTTAAAATAGATGTACACCTAATGCCAGAACTCCAAGCTTTATAAAATAAATTCTAATAGACCTAAAAGAAAGAGGTATATAGCAATACAATAATAATGGGAGACTTCAACACTCCACTGAGAGCAATAGACAGATCATCAAGGCAGAAAGTCAACAAACATTAGAGTTAAATCAGACCTTAGAGCAAATGGAACTTATAAACATCTACAAAACATTGCATTTCAAAACTATAAACTATACACTTGTCTCATCAGCACAAAAATTTTTTTCAAGATAGACCATATGATAGCCCACAAATAAAGTCTCAATAATTTTTTTAAAAAATGAAATCATATTAACTACTTTCTCAGACCACAGTGGAATAAAACTAGAAATTAACTCCAAGAAGAACTCACAAAACCAAACAAAAACATGAAAGTTAAACAATTTACTCCAAAATTACCCTTAGGTCAACAATGAAATCAAGATAAAAATTTAAAAATTCCCTGAAATGAATGACAACAATAAAACAAGTTATGAAAAGCTTTGGGACACAGCCAAAACTGTGCTTAGAAGAAAATGTACAGCACTTAAGGCCTACATTAATAAGACTGAAAGATCACATATCAACAACCTAGCATCACACCTCAAGGAACTAGAAAAACAGGAACAACTCAAACCCAAAGTTACCAGAAGAAAAGAAATAACTAAGATCAGAGCAGAACTAAATGAAATTGAAATAAAAAAAAGAAACAATGCAAAGGATCAATGAAAGAAAAATTTGGTTCTTTAAAAAGATAAACAAAATTGACGGATCTCTAGCTAGATTAATTAAGAAATGAAGAGAGAAGTCTCAAACAAGTTCAGTCAGAAATGAAAATAGAGACATTACAGCTGATGAGACAAATTCAAGAGCTCATCCATGACTATTATGAACACCTTATACAAACACACTGGACAATCTAGAGGAAAGGGATAAATTCTTGGAAACATACAACCTCCCAACCATGAAACAGGAAGAAATAAAAACCCTGAACAGACCAGTAATAAATAGCAACATTGAAACAGTAATTAGAAGTCTCTCAACCAAAAAAAGTACAGGACCTGATGGACTCACAACTGAATTCTACTAGACCTTCAAAGAAGAACTGGTATCAATTTTACTGAAGCTATTCCAGAAGATTGAAGAGGAGGGAATCCTCCCTTACTCATTTTGTGTGGTCAGTATCACTCTGATACCAAAGCCAGAAAAGTAAACAACAACAATAAAAGAAAACTACTGACCAATATTGCTTTTGAACATAGATAAAAAATTCTCAACAAAATACTAGCAAACTGAATTACAGCACATTAAAAAATACCCATATACCACAACCAAGTGGATTTTATCCCAGGAATGCAAGGGTGGTTCAACATACACAAGTCAATAAACATAATCCACTCATAAACAAAATTAAAAGCAAAAATTATACAATCATTTCAGTATATACAGAAAAAACATTTGATAACATCCAGCATCACTTAATGATAAAAAACCTTCAGCAAAATAGGCAAAGAGAGAATATTCCTCAAAATAATAAAAGCCATATACAACAAACCCATAACCAATGTTAGCCTGGATGGAAAAAAGTTCCCCTCAGAACTGGAACAAGGCAAGGATACCCACTTTCACCACTCCTATTTAACATAGTATTAGAAGTCCTAGCCAGAGCAATCAATCAAGGTAAAGAAATAAAGGGTGTCAAAATTGAAAAAGAAGAAATCAAATCATCTCTTTATGCCAACAATAAGATTTTATACCTAGAGAATCCTAAAGACTCCTCTTAAAGATTTCTGCATCTGAGAAATGAATTTGGTAAAGTTTCAGGAGACAAAATCAACACACACAAAGCAGTAGCTTTCCTATACACCAATAGTGACCAAACTGAGAATCAAATCAAGATCCCAATTCCATACAATAGCAGCCAAAGTTAAACTACCTTGGAATATATTTAACCAAGGACGTGAAAGATCTCTACAAGGAGAACTACAAAGCTCTGATGAAAAAATGTAGAAGACACAAAGAAATGGAGGAACATCTCATGCTCATGAATTGACAGATTCAACATTGTTAAAATGACCATATTACCCAAAGTAATCTACAGATTTAATGCAATCCCTATCAAACTACCAATATCATTTTTCACAGAGTTAGAAAAAACAATCCTAAAACTCATATGGAACCAAAAAAGACCCAGAATAGCCAAAGCAATCTTAAACAAAAAGAGTAAAGCTGGAGACATCACATTACATGACTTCAAATTATACTACAAGGATGTAGTAAGCAAAACACCATGGTACTGGTACAAGAGCAGACACGTGGACCAGTGAAACAGAATAGAGGATCCAGAAACAAACTCAAATACCTACAACCAACTGGTCTTTGACAAAGCAGACAAAAACATATAGAAAGGACACCCTATTCAATAAATGGTGCTAGGAAAATTAGATAGCTACATGCAGAAAAATGATTCTTGGTTCTTATCTCTCCCCATATACAAAAATTAACTCATAATAGATTAAAGACTTAAGTGTCAGACATGAAACTATTTTTAAAACCCTAGAATAAAACCTAGGAAAAACTTCTTTGGACATCAGTCTAGACAAAGAATTTAAGTATAAAGTCTCAAAAACAAATGCAAAAAAAAAACTAAACTAAAAAGCTTCTTCACAGCAAAAATAAAAAAACAAACAGAGCAAATAAGCAACTCACAGAATGGGAGAAGATATTCACAAACTACAAATCTGACAAAAGACTGATATCCAGAATCTACAAAGAACTCTAACAAATCAGCAAGAAAAAAGCAAATAGCCCCATTAAAAATGGGCAAACATGAACAGACATCTCTCAAAAGAAGATATACAAATGGCCAACAAACATGAAAAAATGCTCAACATTACTCATCATCAGGAAAATGCAAATTAAAACCATAATGAGACACCACCTTACACTAGTCAGAATGACCACTATTAATAAATCAAAAAACAATAGATGCTGGCATGGATGCAGAGAAAAGGGATTCTCATAAACTGTTGGTGGGAGTATAGATTAATACACCCACTATGGAAAGCAGTATAGAGTTTACTCAAAGAACTAAAAGTAAATCTACCATTTGATCCAACAATCCACTATTAGGTATCTACTGTAACAAACAGAGGCTATTATATAAAAAAGACACCTACACCTGCATGTTCATTGCAGCACAATTCACAATTGCAAAGATGTGAAACCAACCTAAATGTCCATCAATCAATCAGAAGATAATAAAAATGTGGTATATATGTACTATGGAATACTATTAATCTATCAAAAAGAATGGAATAATGTCTTTTGCAGCAACTTGGATAGAATTGCAGAACATAAACCTAAGCAAACTCAGAAACAGAAAACCAAACACCACATGTTCTCACTTATAAGTGGAAGCTAAACTAAGGATATGCAAAGACATAAAGAATGGTAAAATGGACACTGGAGACTCAGAAGTGGGACAAAAATAAATCACCTATTGAGTACAATGTGTACTGGTGGGGATGGTCAGTATTCTCAAAGCCCAGATGAAAAACTATTTGTATCCCCCAAAGCTATTGAAATAAAAAAAGAAAAAATGGAAAATATGACTAAAATCTTTCCCACAAGGAAACTCCAAGCCCACATTGTTTTATGTGGAATCCATCAAATGTTTACAGAAAAAAATCATGCCAATCCTACACAAATAATTTCAGAAAATAGAAGAGAATGTTAACACTTCCCAAATCATTTCATGAAATTAGAATTACTCTAATACCAAAATCAGACAAAAATAATTCAATGAAAGAAACCTACAAACCAGTCAGTATCCTTCATAACACAGATGAAAAATCATTTTAAAGTATCAAATTGAATGCACAATGTGTAAAAATAGATACTATATCATGACTAAGTGGCATTTGTTTCAAGGATGCTTTAACAATTGAAAATCAATCTTATTCTTCATATTAACAGAATAAGAGAAGAAAATATGATTATCATGATAAATGTATTTGTTCACACTTAATACTCATTTATATAAATTTGTTAGCAAACTAAGAACGAAAGGAATCTTCGCCAACTTGACACAGGAAATCTATAAAAAGCTTGAAGGCAACACAAACTTAATAGTTAAAGACAATGTTTTTCCCTAAGATTGGGAGCAAGGCAAGTGATCCTCCTGCTTTGATCTCCCAAAGTGCTGGAATTACAGGTGTGAGCTTCTGTGCTCTTCATTTATTTTAAAGTGAATGTGTGTTAATGCTAAAATGATTATTTAAAGGATGCGTTATTGAGTAAAAAAATGACACTCCAAGAGAATGCATTATATGCATCCTATCGCTTTCTATATTTCTTCATACAGCACCAGATTGATCATAGCATACACATTGGCTTGTGCTCATGAGTTTTTCAAAACCTAGATGACCAATACAATGAGAAGAAGCTGAATGACTTAGCCCATAGGTAATAAAAATGATTAAGGATTTGAGGGAGGTTAGGGTTTTAAAAGTTTTAGAAAGATTTATCTAATAGTAGGGTCGATTAGAGGGAAAGAAAGTAGGATAATGTAGATTAACTAGAAAGCTATTCCATTACTAGGCAAAAAAGGGACACCCTCAACTAGTATCATTCCTTGAAAATTGGAAGCAATTTCTTACAAAACTGTTTTGGTTACCAAGACATAGATTGTATATTGTTAGCTATGGGCAGTCTGTGACCTAGGCACTGAAAAATGCTCCCTTTTTCTTCTATTTTGAGGAGAAATGTTCGCAGGAATTCCAGACAAAGACAAGTGGAGACATGTGGACATCTCTGGAAAGCTAAAAATGTGACCGCCCTTTCACTGTTATTTGAAAATATATGTTTGATATGTATTTAGTAATGGCAATGAGAAACAAAATTTTCTATTAATAAAAATTGCTCACTTCTATTTAAATGTAAAATAACTAATTTATTATATGCATTGAATGTAACATAACATTTTACATACTTGAATTGTCATCAGATTGCAATTTTCTAAACCAGGGAACATCTTAAAGGGGGAATAAAACTATTTAAATTAGATAATAAACAAAGTACTCATTCCTAGTAAATACCTCCATGCCATGCATTATTTATTTTCAAATGTTTAGCTCATTGCAACCATCAAAGAACTGGCCTCAGGGTTTGGTGGGAACACTGTGGTTGTATAGTACAACCTGCATGGAGAGTCATAAAAGTACTCCTAAAAAATATATTGGTGCCAGTGAGGGTGATTGTTCACTTGTTGTTCACTCAAAGGTGACAACTTTGTTAGAAGTGGGATCATCGTGTGGAAACCTGAATTAATTGACAACATTTTTTCAACTATTTCTCTAATGTTTAGTGCATGTTATAAAATAACTACTTGACCATATCACATGTCCAACTGGTCCAGGTTTCAACACACTTTTGGCCCATTGTACAGGGAAATAGAGTTTTCAGTGGGAAAAGAAAAAGTGCTTCTGTCTATGAGATCTTTCTAGTTGGTGTCTTTTAAAAATATTTATGTGTTTATTTTTGTTTTTGTTTTTGTCTTGCTCTGGAGCTGTTTCCCTGCCCTGGAAGTTCACTGTACTCTCTAAAGGATGTCAGGCAGCTGGGATACAGTCTACATACAAGGAAATATTATAAAAAGTACTAGATCTAGTCCTTACCAAAGGACTCCTCTTAGCCCTCCTATCATGAAATCTACTGGTTCTCAAACATTCACGTGCATCAGAATTACCTGGAAGAATTGTTAAAACACCAATTGCTGGGCCTCTTCCCTAGAGTTTCTGATTAAGTCTGAGGTGGAGCTGGAGACTGTGTTTGTAACAAGTTCCCAGGTGATGTTGATGTTACTGGTATGAAACCACACTGTGAAAACCAATAATTAACCAATTATTAATCATTAGAACCAGAGTTCCACAGAGGAATTTTGAGTCAAAATATCAGATATTTGTAAGTTTTTGTTTTGTTTTGTTTTGTTTTCCTAGGTCTTCCCCTTTGAATTATCTTTTTCTTATACTACTAGCAGCGATGGTAGGATGCTGGTTAAGGAGCATGAAAAGCTCTAGGAACTTCTCTATATATCTTTCAGCCTCAGACACATGATCAACAATAGGCAATGTGGGTTTTATGGCTCCTCTCACAATAATAAAAAATAATATTATTGCATAATACATTACATACAACACAACAGTATATAATTATTATTCTCATTATTCCATAACTTCTAACAGAAGAACATTTGCAATTGGTTGTTTTTGTTGTTTTGTGTATTGTCTGTTTCTGTGAGTGTTAGGAAGCTGGAATCAGTAATTCCCTGAAGGAGGAAGATTTCAGTGAAGATGGGCAAAATGTAAACCCTGCCTTGTACAGCAAGGAGCAGTCATCAAAATGCATTCAGAACTACCTTGTGTACAATTTATACAGAAATAACTGTCATCATTAGATATTATCTAAAGGAAAAACAGAAGTTGAATGAAATTAACATATTAAAAAGTACCGAGAAAATGAGAAGTGAGTCCAAGAAAAATAATTTCGGTCTACAGTTGTACACAATATAAACCAAGGAGAGAAAGAACTATTTAGGAAAAGTATGTAGATTTGATTAATCAGATTCAGAAGGCAAATGACAAGTAGATAAAAATGGCAAATACTGGAAGGATTAAAAATGTAGGCATTTTAGGAAAATTTTTAAGTGAAAGAAATAGTCCTGTGCAGAAAAATTCACTAGAAAAGAGTGATTTTTTTTAAGCTTGGGACTCAACTATATCCTAGGGTCAGAACAAAATCAACCCAGTCCTGACATTTGTCTCCTACATTTCTGTCTACTAAGGAGTATTTGAATTATTACCTTGAAATACTGTAAGATGTTCACTTATCAAAGAAGGATGAGATTACCTTTATTACATTTACTAAGATTAAGTGGATATTAAACTTAGAAATTTTTAGAACAATTTTCAATCACTAGAACTGAAGCAAAAGAAGGCTCTGTCTAACTCCATCATTTATTTGACAGAAAGGACATAGAAAGTAGTTCAGAGAGAAGTTACTGAAGTCAGATTTTCTGAATGCTTATGGACTACCTGCTTACTTACAGTTTAACCTAACCCTCAATTTTCATATCCCTAAAATGGAGCTAATAAGAGTACTAACATCATAATTTTGTTGTGAAATTTAAATTAGACATTTTTTTTTCGCAAAACTCTTATCCTGCAGTCACATAAATATTAACTTTTATTATTGCAAGTAGTAATTGTCATATTCTTGGCATTCTGGTTAATAAGTGTATTAGTTTTCTGTCGCAGCTATAACACATTACCACAAATTTGGTGGCTTAAAACAACACCGTTTATTATTTATTATCTGCCTGCATCTTCCACTTATAAAGACCCTTGTGATTGTACTGTATGGTTCTATCTTATCAAGTAAAAAAAAAAAATGCAAGTAGAAGTCTAGCATGGGTCTCACTGGGCTAAAATCAAGATCTTGGCAGGAATGTATCTGGAATGGATCTGTTTTCTTGCATTTTGCATTATTAAGAGGCCACTGACATTCCTTGACTTATAGCCATCATCAAGGCCAACAACTTGCATCTCTCTGACCTTTCTTCCCTAGTTATATCTTCCTCTGACTCTTCTGCCTGTCTCTTTCACTTATAAAGACCCTTGTGATTTCACGGGGGTTAGGGTTAATCTCTCATCTCAGAGTCCTTAATTTACTTCCATCTGCAAAGCCCCTTTTGCTTGTAAGGTAACACATCTGCAGGTTCCAGGAGTTAGAGTGTGAACACATTTAGGAGCCATTACTCTGCCTACCACAATAAGTTACTCAGTACATCCCACTCATCTAGCATTCAAGCTGAGGTTCCATCAAAATTCACAAAGGAGCAGTATAATCATCTAAGCCACTTACATTTCAAATACAGCCACAGCAGATTATTCTGGCCCTTTTTAAAAAGTAATCTACTTTAGGGCATTAATTACTTCTAATAAACATCTATACAGCACAAACTTAATTACAATGTCTCTACTTGAATTTTGTAATGTACGAGTTTGGTATTTTTTTAAAAGAGTAACGCATTCTATCAAAAATGCAAATGTAGCCATAAATATCAACATAGATTTTATAAGAAAGTATTAAAAAATCTTTCCTTTGCTTACAATCCTCCACAAAATTTCTGATTTTAGAAATATTCATTAATTATTCTAATTCACTCTGAATTCAACTGAAGAAAGAAACAATCAAGAGCATTTCAAAGGGCGTGCTATTGTGATGGCCATTTAGTATGTTAAGAAAGAAACAGATTTTTATTTTCATGTTTTTTCTATTTGTACATTATTTTTCTAAATGGAGAAATATATCTATAAGATATGGCAAAACCACCAAGTAGTAAAATGTCTGTGAATTCATCAAACATTGTATAAAAACAAAAAAGCTATTTAGATGGTAAGGTAACAATACATTAAAAAGTATAATTGGTTCTATATCCTGATTATACAAATACATTCCTCTAATAAGGAAGATTGACGAAATCCAAGTATTTAGAATGACTGCCCAGGAAAAAATGGTTCAATTAATGCAACTCACAACAGCGTCTATAGTTCTCTGTACTACTGATTCCTTTTTATGTGAAAAATTACTCATGAATAATTCATGTAAAAGAACAGCAGCATTCATAAATATAATAACAAGATATATATGGTAAAAAATATTCAGCAGTTTACTCAAAGGAAAGCTATTTTATTACTATTTATTTCATAAATAGTATGTTCAAGTACTGGACAAAAACAAAACAGAAAAGCACACTCTTCTTGCTCTTGACAAATGCTTATTTCTATTTGTAAGATTCACAAAAAAGACATGAATGTTTGTAATTATCTATAATTAAATGATAATCCATAATCACTCACCATTAAGTAAAACATATGTTAAATAGAGAGTCTCAACTAATTGCAGGCTGTCAAATACATATGTGTAATAAAAATTTCTTATTTTCATAATAGTCTATAATTATATATTTCACAATAGACTAATGGAGTTTCAGGGACCATCACATTGTATGGTGCATACTTATTAAACAACACCACGAGTAATTCAGAAAGAGCTATTTCTTCTTTTATGCTATCAAAAAGGAATTAAAGTCAAATAAGATTCAGGTTTAGAAAACCATAATCAACTTAATAATCTAAAAGAAAAAGAAAAATCAGAATGACTCTTTGTTACAATGAATTTTATATTTTAATAAATGTGTAGTGTTAAAAGACTAAATTTTGGCACAAAGCACATTCTTATTAGAGTCCATCCAATAGGTTTTGTTGTTTGGAGTACAAAATATACTCACAAAATAATAAATTAATCAGTTTTAGTAGCAATTGCCCAAAAGACACTGAAACTAATTACTGGTTTCCTCTTTAAACCATGTTTTACTTCTGAATAGAACTAATGCAAGTTAGAAGAGAAATAGCATTGAAGAACAAAAGTAGTTTTGTCACTCTTATATTGTAGATACCTTTGGCATGGGTTTTTTCAGTCTTGTATCAGATTCCAAAAGACATGATACTCCATGGGCCATATACAAACTCAACCCAATGTGCCATGAGAAGCAAAACTGATTGTGACAAACCCAACCCACAGAGTTAGTACTCACAATGGTCATGAATGCCATAGCTCTACTGATGATCCAGAGATCCATGATACTTTATAAAAGGCACAACAGCAATCAAAATAATCTGGAATTTTCAATATCCTTGTCATTTTGTCCTATAATACCATAAGAATAATAATAGAAGAAAAATAAGGCAGTGCACATATCATAAATTTTTAAGATCTTAACTTTAGCCACCACATCAGAAATCAGAAGCCATTACTCATATGTCGGCATTTACTTAGCACTTACTAAATTTCAGGAAATGAATGAGAGACGTTTATTTACTATTTAATTCTATCACATGCTACTTCATTGAGGCCTTAAAGTAGAAAGTCTAGGTTATTGTGCAATTTAAACATACCAATATTTATATTTTGCTGAAAAAAGTTTAAATAATTATGTCTTTTTTAATTTTTTAATTATTCTAATAATCCCTCTTCATCTCTGCCCTTTATTTTGCCTAAGTATAATGGCCTATAATTTACTTAAATTATCTTACAGGCATTCATTTTTGTTAATATTTGTTCTTTTATTGATTTTTAATTGCTGCTTATTAATATTATTTTTTCTTTAAGAATGAAGGATCAAATTTAAGAAAAAAAATCAGTTCCTTTGGTTTTGACACATTAGTTCTAATTATTGTCTGTGAAAATGCATCAGCATTTATTTAATGGAATAACGAATAGAAAATATTAGATATTTCCTGACACGAGAGACAGAAAGAAACAGGAGAGTGATTTTTTTTTCTCAGTCAATCTCAAATTTAGTTGACTTCCTAGAAAGCAAAAGGGGACAGGGATAGAGGAACTCTTTGGTAATGTTTAGACCATAAGCAGGGCTTCATAGGTACTGGTGAAAGCTGAGGACAGTCTGGAGATATTTGCATAGTTAATTAAGTAGTGTTGATTGCAATACTGTTTCCCTGAGTTCTTTTTTTAATGTTTTCAGTATCTGCGGTAAAAATCATCACTTGTCCTCAGCTTCTATCATGAACCAACCCTTTCTCCAAACCTCCTGGGAGTGACCAAATTGTCCTTGATGTTCCTACACCAAAACGGAGGGTAAGGGCCTGAAAACCCACATATGAAAATAGCTCACAGTACTTCACTGGACTGAAAAGTCAAGTAGGATCTATGTTGACAGGTCTGAGAATTACAGTTAGGTCATTAGCAAGGACTTCAAATTGCAGGGGAAGGATCAGCTGTCATCATGGCTCCCCCTGTAGGGCAATGGCATTCATTAGAAAGAGGTGTTTGTGTTTCTACTGAGCCTTGACAGGCTGTCCTCAGATACCAACTCAAGACTCCCTCTCTTGTTCATCATTATCAGCAAAAGTATCTGATAGTTTTCTTTCCTTGAGCAGATGTGTAAACTAACAGGAGAGTATGGCCTGTCAAAATGACAATGTACAATGATTCCTCTTATCTTGATGTCTTTGGGAGGACAGCTTATCTCAAATTTACAAAAGAAGGAACTCCATATCAGTGTTTCTTCATCAACAAATGACAATGGCAGGCCTGGTTTATAACTAATTGCCTGTTTCCAGAGCAACATTTAAAAAGTAATGAAAGCATCCATCCACTATAAACTGATGGGAGACTACCTTTGCTTTTGAATAAATAAATATACATTATTTAGAAGGGATAGAAAGTAAAATCATTGTTGTTATTGCAAAAACATAAACATATACATAATTTTAACTAAGATTATATGATTGCAAAAATAACCTTATGAGTTTGCAACATACGAGTTTGCAAAGTGGACATTTATACAAACAAATATATAATATGTGGGCTACACATAATATAAAAATATGTTACGTATAAGGAAAAAAAATTAAGATGCATAGTGGGATTGCCTTAGGTTAAAGTTCTTAGAAATCCATAATGTCTCTTTACTTTTTCTGTTTATTTTTATTTTTAGATGTATAAATGTTAGAATAGTATCATATTTTGTACCAAATGTCAAAAGCTTCCTATTATTGTATAATGTAGGTATCTAATAAGTGTGATTGACCAACTAACAAGAAAGGAAGACAGAATTCCTCAACTCAGTGCCTACCACTACCTTCCTGCCACTTTTCCTACCCTATTCTAGGCTGTTTCTCAGAATGTAGTGTGAATTTGGAATTTGGAGGAGAAAAAATAATCCCTAAAATTAAAAAATACATATTTTTTATCATTAGTTTTATATCTCCCAAAATGGGCAACTAAAAAGAATTGCCTGAGTTCATTCTTTTAGCCCTTCTGGATCTTTAAATTTAGTTCTCAAGCTTAGGATCCAGAAGCAAATAGTTAACAAGAATCATATATTACTATCCACCTATTTACATCTAGGGTACCACATCCATTCTGATCTTGAAGTTTGGTTCCATGTTGGAATCAGTCTGAACTGTTTGATTCATAGTCATTATAATATGTAACCATGAGCAATCTACAGTATTTAATTTTCCTGTACCTCAGTTTCCTTGACTGTGAAGTGGAGAAAATTATATCTCCCTCATGTGTTATTGGAAGAATAAAATGAAATGCTCCACATGAATTTCTTAGAACAATGCCCAGTACATAGTAAGTTTTCAATAAATGACAGCTATCTTTATAGTAAACACTACTAAGTTATAATTGTTAATAATCATGATTCATGGTTATTAGTTCTTTAAAATGAATACTACACATCGGTTAAGCCTAATTAATAAATCATTTTCTAGGGTTCAAAAAGATTCCCTATCACCCCACGATTTTGCACAAATGTCCAAAAATGATCACGTTGACTTCTGTGAAGTCATAAAAACTCTGTGAGATCCTAGCTTAGTTCTATTCATACAAATCAGTGCCTCTGTTTGGATGGCATGTGCTTGAAATGTGTAGCCTGAAAAGCAAAAATACTTAGAAAAACTTGGGCTTTGTTGTGATAATTCTTTTACAGAGGAAAGGCCGGAGTAGAAGAAATACATAACTTATTTTGATAGAGTGATACATGCTTTGAATTTTGAGTGCCTTGTCTCTGTTCTTAACATAGACTATTGATAGGTGTTTCTAAATTTATTTGCTAGCTAGCTGTGTAAATAGAAAATAGTAGCCTGGCTCGGTGGCTCAGCCTGTAATCCCGCGCCTTTGGGAGGCTGAGGTGAGTGGATTGCCTGAGCCCGCGGGTTCGAGACCCGCCTGGGCAAGCAAGACCTCATCTCTACAATAAATCAAAAAATTAGCCGGGCGTGGTAGC
>CAUYQG010157607.1:0-38393 GCA_963574415.1 Tarsius wallacei | reverse complement strand
GCCGGAGCCCAGCAGGTAGCTGCGGTGGCCGGGAGCGGCCACTGCATTCCAGTCTGGGCCACAGAGTGAGACTCCAACTCAAAAAAAAAAAAAAAAAAATGGGCAAAAGACATAAACAGACACTTCTCATTGTCATTTTGATTTTCATTTCTGATGATTAGTGAGGCTGAGCATTTTTTCATGTTTTGCTGCTTGTATGTTGCCTTTTGAGAAGTGTCTGTTTATGTCTTTTGCCCATTTTTTTTTTTTTTTTTTTGAGTTGGAGTCTCACTCTGTGGCCCAGACTGGAATGCAGTGGCCGCTCCCGGCCACCGCAGCTACCTGCTGGGCTCCGGCAATCCTTCCGCCTCAGCCTTCCAAGTAGCTGGAACTATAGGCACGCGCTACTACGCCCGGCTAATTTTTTGATTTATTGTAGAGATGAGGTCTCGCTTGCCCAGGCGGGTCTCGAACCTGCGGGCTCAGGCAATCCACTCACCTCAGGATGGTTTTTTTCTTTCACTTTGAGTTACCTGTAGAAAAATGGATGTTAAGCCTTATGATGTACATAATTTGCATTTTTTTCCTTTCTGTGGGTTGTCCCTTACTCTCTTGATAGTTTCCTTTGCTGTCCAAAAGCTTTTGAATTTGATGAGATCCCACTTGCCTATCTTAGCTTTTATGGCATTCACTTTGGGAAACTGGTCAAGAATTTTTTAATGCTCTGATGTGCATCAGAATGTTTTCTGTATTTTCTCCTAGGATTCTTATAGTTTGAGGATTTATGTTTAAGTCTCTGATCCATTTAGTGTTGAATTTTGTATATAGTGAAAAGTAGAGGTCCAGTTCATTCTTCTTCATGAGATCAGGCAGTTTTCTTGGTCTTCTTTCCCCAGTAGTTGTTATTGGTGACTTTGTCAAAGATGAGTTGGTTGAGACAGAGTTTTGCCTTCTTGAATTTCTGTCCCATTCCATTATTATATTGGTCTGTGTGCCTAGTCTTGTACCAATACCAGGCTGTTTGGTTACTGTAGCCTTGTAGTGAAGTTTAAAGTCTGTAAGTATGATATCTCCTGCTTTGTTCCTTTTGCTAAGAATTTTTTTAGTGCTATTCATGCTCTTTTTTGCTTCCATATGAAGTTCTGTGTTGTTTTCAGGTCTGAGAAAAATTGTGTTGGTAATTTGATGGGTATTTCATTCATTCTGTAGATTGCCTTATGTAGGAAGAACATCTTGCTAATATTGATTCTTCTGATCCATGGAGAGAGAATGTTTCTCTATTTGTGTCACCCTTAATTTTGTTGAGCAGCCTTTTTTAGTTCTTGTAAAGATCTTTCTCTTCTTTGGTTGGGTGGATGCCAAGGAATTCAATTCCTTTCATGGCTATTGTGAATGAGATTGTGTTTTTAATTGTTTTTCTAGCTGCTTATTGCTGGAGTATAGAAATGCAGCTATCTTTTACATGTTGATTTTGTACCTCAAGATTTGACCAATGTTGAATTATCAGTTCAAGGAGACCTTTGACAGGCTGCCTAGGGTTTTCAATGTCTAAAATCATGTTTTCCACAAAGAAGCATAACTTAACTTTCTATTTTCCTATTTGGATATCTCTGATTTCCTTCTCTTGCCTAATTGCTGTGACTGAATCTTCCAGCACTGGGTTGAACAAGAAGAGTGAGAGTAGGCATCTTGTTCCCCTTAGGGGGAATGCTTCCAGCTCCTGCCCATTGAGAAAAATGTTGGTTGTGGGTTTGCCATAGATGACTCTTACTGTTTTGAAGAATCTTCTTTCTACATCTAGGTGCTCAAGTGTTTTAAGCAAGAAGGGATACTAGATTTTGTCAAATGCTTTTGCTGCATCTAATGATAAAATCATGTGGTTCTTGGTTTTACATCTGTAAAGTGCTGAAATGCATTTATGATCGTATGAATGTAGAACCAGCACTGCATTCCAAGAATGAAGGCTATCTGGATGATACTTGAGATATGTTGTTGGATCCGATTTGCTAGAATCTTGTTGAGAATTTTTGCATCTGTGTTCAACATAGAGATTGGCCTTTAATTCTCTTTTTTTATTGGGTCTTTGCCAATTTGGTATGATACCATAAAATGAGTTAGGGAGTGTTCTATCATTCTGGATTCCCTGGAATACTTTCAATAAGATTGATACCAACTCTTCCTTCTAAGTCTTGTAGAATTCATCTGGTCAGGGACTTTTTTTTGGTGGGGAGATTTTCTATGGCTGAGTCAATTTCATGGATTGTTATTGGTCTGTTTAGAGTTGGAACTTCTTGTTTCAACTTTAGGTAGCTGTGTGATATCAGAAAGTCCTCCATTTCTTTTAGGTTTTCTAGTTTATTTGCATACTGGTGCTCATAGTAATCTTTGATAATCTTTTGAATTTCTTCAGGGTCAGTTGTGACTTTGACTTTTGCATTTCTAACTGTGTTTATTTGTTTTCTCTCTCTCTCTCTCTCTCTCTCTCTCTCTCTCTGTCTCTCTCTCTCTTTCTTATTTTATTTTATATTTCTGGCCAAGAGTCTGTCACCTCAATCTTATTTACCCTTCCAAAGAACCATCCTTTTTATCCTTTCTACGATATTATTGTTTTCTGTGTCCAGCATTTTTTTTTTAAGTTTTGATAATCTGGATTCTTTTGCTGAAGTTAGGATTTAGGTGATTTTGCCCTTCAGCTCCTTTAGGTGTAAAATTAGACTGTACACTTGTGTTTTTTCTGTTTTCTTGATGTGTATGTTTAATACTATGAATTTTCATCTTAATACTTGTTTTATGGCATCCCAGAGAGTCTGATAAGAAGTGTCTTTGTTTTCATTAGTTTCCAGGAATCTTTTTATTTCTGTCTTGATTTTTGTGTTACCCAGAAGTCATTCAGCAGCATGTTGTTTAGTGTCCACGTCTTTGTGTGTTTTTTAGCATCTTGTTGTGGTGATATTTATTTTTATTCCACTGTAATCTGAGAAGGTACGTTGTATTATTTCAATCTTTTGAAACTGGTTTATGTCTGAGAAAGTGATTGATTAGGGTATATTCCATGTCCTAATAAGGAGAATATATACTCTGTAGATGCTGGGTAAAGTGTTTTGTAGATGTCTTTGAAATCCATTTTTCGAGCATTGGGTTGAGGTTCTGGATCATCTTGTTGGTTTGTTGCCTCATTCATCTATCTAAAGCTGTTAGTGAGGTATTTATGCTCCCAACTATGATTGTGTAAGAGTCAAAGTCTTCTCTTAGATTACTTAGTAGTTGTTTCATAAAACTTGGTACTCATGGGTTGAGTGCATATATGTCTAGGATGAATATTTCTTGCTGGCAAATTGAACCTTTAATCATTATGTAGCATCCTTTCATGTTCGTTTTAACTTTTGATGTTTTGAAGTTTACTTTTTCTGTTATCAGAAGAGCTACACAAGCTCTCTTCTTCTTTCATGTGCCTAAAAGATCACTTTCCAGCCTCCAACTTTGAGCCTGTGGTTGTCCTTTTCAGAAAGATGAGTTTCCTGGAGGAAACAGACTGTTGGATTATGCTTCTTTATCCAGTGTATGACTTTTTAGTGACACATTTCATTTTTTTACATTTATATTGATTATTGAAATGTGACAGTTAATCCCTGTGTAGGACACTTACAGTGTTGCTTTGTTTCCTTTTTACGTTTGTACTTATATGTGGGTGTATTTTCATTTTTGTGAGTACTCTGTATGCTCTGTTAATTTGGTGCTTGACTATACTTTTTCAATGGGTATAGCCATTTCTATTATTTTTATTTTTGTTTTTTCTTCTTGTGTTCAACACTTTCTAAAGCATCTTCTGAGGTGCTGGTCTAGAGATGGCATGTTCTCCCAGATGCCTGGGAATTATTTTGGTTCTCCATCACGGATGCAGCTTAGCTTGGCAGAGTAGAAAATTCTAGACTGGAATTGCTTATCTTTGAGAATGTCAAAAATTGGACTCCAGCCCCTTCTGGTTAGCAGTGTTTTTGCTGATAAATCTGGAGCAATTCTGATGGGTCTTTCCAGGTAGATAGTCTGATCTTTCTCTCTGATTTTAGAAATTTTTATTTTGTGCTTACTTTGTGGAGGCAGATTATTATGTGCCTTGGGGATGGACTTCTCATATGAACACCCCTTGTGAGGGTTCTCTGAATCTCTTATTTTTGTATGGCCACTTCTCTAGTGCGATGTGGGAAGTTTTCTTAAATGACATCATGAAATCCTCATAGCATTCACTGCTTCTCTTTCTGTTTCAGAGATATCAATCAGGCATAGATTTGATTTCTTGACATACTCCCACATCGTTCAGAGCATTTGCTCTTCTATTTGAGCTTTTTTCCCTATATTTTTGAAAGACTGGGTTAATTCCATATTTTGACCTTCAGGCTCTGAGATTCTTTCCTCTGCCTATTCCCTATACTTGTTACTATGGTCTTAATTTCTAGGAAAAATATTTTATTTTATTTTTTTATTTCAGAATGGACTTTTTTTGAAAATTGATCAACTCTGCTTTTACTTCCTGCATGACTTCAGTGATTTTTACTTTTAGTGTCTCTTGACTTCTGCTCATTTTTGCCATCCAATCTCTTATTTCTGTAGCTGTCTTCTAGGGAAGGTCATTCCGGGGAGTTCCCATTGCTTGTGCTCTCTTTGTGCTGTTTTTCCAGGCAATGTCTCTTTAAGATATTGGGTTGACTGTATTTTAGGTGTTACTATTGAGTTTTTCTCATTTGAGACAGGCCTCTCTTTGCTCTTTATAATTTCTCTTTTGATTTGATCCTCTGATGCTATTCAATTACTCTCTGCTTGAGGATCCTTTCTGTGATTTAATATATGTCACTTAGTGAGAGGGAGGGACATTCACTTTTGCTTCCTGTTCCACCTTATGGCAGGTTTCTGTCACTACATATTTTCTTTCTGGCTGATAAAGTAGCTGGGCCAGTTTGCAGCCCATCTGCTGCTAGAACCTTGTGGAGAGTGAGTGGGGGTGATGAGGATGGATTTTCTATCTGCTGTTTGCAGCCTGCAACACAGGAGTCTTTCTACTGAGAAATCCCTCAGGTGAATTTTGTGATTTTCCTTCCCTGTTCAGATTCACACTCTGCTCTTGAAAGAGAGTGTGTTATCTGCCATGGAGGAGGGGACAGCTTCCACTCTGCAGGGACTCAAGATTAGAGGTGGTTCTTTCTGATCTGACTGAGGAGATGGTCACTGGCTGCTAGCAGTGCACATTAGCCAGTTTCACTCTGCCGGTGGGTCCTCCCCACCCATGAGTGACCAGCATGGCAGGAAGCCATGCTCACAGTGGCCAACCCAGTATAGTCTTTCTCCCGTTTCCATTGGGCTTCAGTTTCCTGCCACTGCACTTTCTCAAGACTTCTTCCACGTGGAATCCATCATCTGTGCATGAAGGGGTGAACTTTCCCACGGCATCTTTGGCTCACTTATCCACTTTCATCCACTGGGATAGGACTTTCATTCATGGGTGAGCCTGGTGCCCATGGGGGATGGGGCACCTGGATTCCCATGTCTATTGTCACTTTCTGGTCTCTTACTGGGTGGCAGATGCACAGGTTTGCTGCTCCCTGGTAGCCATCTTAGTTCCCTTCTACAATGGCTTACAGGGCCTTCAGATTAAAAGTCTTGTTGTTTGGTAATCTTTTAAAGAGTTGTGACCACAAAAAGGAAAGGAAGGAAATAGAGAAGAGAATGAAAGAAAGAGAAAAGTCAGGCATTCTGGGTAAAGTTGGATAAGTCACTCCAGTACCTGTGGCCAACTCCATCCATCAGGAGTCCTCAAAACAGTTTTTGGACTCATGAATTTTGATAACTGTTAGTGCATTTGCAGTTTTTGCTTCAGCTCCTCCACATTGGTAAGATATTTTTCTCTGAGGACTTTTTTCATAAGGGAAACAGAAAAAAACTTGCTTGGGGTGAGATTGAGCGAACAGGAAAAGTGAAGCATGGGGATTGTGCCATTTTTGGTCAAAAATTGCCGAACACTCAGGGCGCTGTGGGCAGGTGCACTCGTAAATCACCTATAATGAAAAAATGGGCTATCAGAATTAAAGAATCTCAAAAGACAAAAATTTACTAAAGTCAAATGCAGTCTCTCACAATAATGCTAGCTAGTACGCTGATGCTGTTGGGTTTCTAGAACACTTACCTAGGAGGAAAATCTGTACTACAAAGGTGTTACCTACCAAAAAAAAATTACATTTTTTGAAGAGCCCCCTTGTACATTTTAACAGTGAATTCATGGGATTTCACAAAGTTTGGAAAATCTCAGCCAACACATTCCTACAGTATTAGCTAATGCTAGAAAGGTCTGCAGAAACTTATGGGCTAAACTTCTTCGATTATTTGTCTGAGGTCAGCCCCAGCTGTGACCAATTATTTTCTTCATTTAGAACAACTGCATGGATTATAGCACATGCTACTTGGAAAATGAAAATGACCCTTAACATTTGAAAATTTTATTTGATGTCGTACATTACCCAAGAAATCTCATACCAATAACCATTTTTGAATAGCCTCTATTGATTTGCTTTATAACCATGTACATCTCTCATTTTAGGATCCAGGTAATGATTTTCTGTTGCATTAAAGATATTTTATATTTTGACTCTTTTAATATACACAGTAGTGGTTCCCATTGGTCTGGGAAAATTTTTAAAACTTCGTTTTCAAAATAAATACTGAGAAAGAAGGGTTGTACAAATTCAGGGACTAGGTCTTAAGAGACTAGCAGCTTCAATTTCCCATCTCTATGATAATTCATTAGGAGAATCGACCTATTATGGGGAAAAAACTGTCTATTGTGGAAACAGCAGGTGCAGACACACGTGATAAAAAAATT
Organism: Tarsius wallacei; assembly: GCA_963574415.1. Taxonomy (NCBI): domain Eukaryota; kingdom Metazoa; phylum Chordata; class Mammalia; order Primates; family Tarsiidae; genus Tarsius; species Tarsius wallacei. The sequence goes on along the minus strand of CAUYQG010157607.1, from coordinate 31,546 downwards.
CAGGTTAGCCCAGGCTTTCACCATCCCTGCAACAGCATTAACCACCTAGAACCACCTTGGATAAAGCCACCTAGAACCCTCTCAGCCATTCCATATTCCAGCTGAATTTCAGCAGGAAACTTTAATCAACATCATGTAAATAGTAAAATCACTTAGCTTTCCCTTGCCTGATTTTTTTACTCTCCCCAGAAAACACTAGAAATAAGAAAATACATGTTGTGTTAAAGAACTAAGTTTTGAAATTGTTTTTTACACAAAATAACCAGAATAGAAACCTAAATCAAAAGCTTTAAGATAAAATCAGGACACTATTGATTATTTGACTCTTTGATTTTTCCAAGAAAATTAAGCACTTTTCTTCAAAATACTAACACACACACACACACACACACACACACACAAACACACACATTTTTTTTTAATTTTTAGTGCCAGAAGTAAAGTTTAGAGTGAATCTCAGATGGACCAACTTATTTTGTTAGTTGGTGTCTGGCAATTGTTGACTGCAAAATATAGCAAGGAAGAACTAAGGACACACTTTTAGATACATTAGGGATCAAATATTCAAATAGAAACTATTAGGACCTTACAGGCATTGGTAGGAAGAGAAAGGTGGAAGGTACAAATAACTCAGAAGGAAAGCTACAATACTGTGGGAGATAGAAAAGGCAATAAAAATGAATTTTGGCCAAATAAATAAGCTAAAGGTCTTTAAATCTGATAAAAAAAAAGTTTTTGAGCCAGTTTCAACATACGTTCTATCATATTCAAAAAACCTACACCAAGCTGCTTTTACTTCTGTAAAAAAACATGAGAGGGAGCAAAAGGCTTTTATATAAATAACTAAAAACTATATCAGTGTGTAGAATGGTAACACAAAGTAATATGAGATCTTTGCTTTCCAGGACATAAAAAGGAAAATGGTATAAAATCGTACTAACATGACTTATTAAATAAAATGCATTAAGTAGTACTAGTTGGACCTTTTATTACCATATATTTTAAATCACTTAGGACGGTCTAAATGGCAAGCAATTCTACTTTGTTTATTATTTTTTAATGAAATAGTACAAATATCTTTTAACATAGAGAAAATTATCTGTATGGAGAGACTATATTCTACTAAACCACATGCTGTTGTGTTTATAAGTATATGTTTTACCCAAAGCTGAATTTCTAGAAAAAAATAGATCATTCTTCATTCTCCACACAAGTTTCTATGCTTTTGCGATTTCCACCTGAGCTACTCTACATCGCAGATTTTGACACCAGGAAGTGCATCACTCAAGGGTTACTAAAGTATGTATGTATATATCTGTTTATCTATTTACCTATCTATTTATCTATCTTCTATTTATTATCTAATAAGCAAGGACATTTTTCATATGTAAACAATTGTGATTCATTCCAAGTTATATTAAAATGCAGAGTAACCCTGTAAATAGATTTATTACATAGTGTGGAATATACATTATGTTTAGTTGAATTAAAAAATGCTAGAACTTTCTAAAAGACAGTATCCATGTAGTGTATAATGCTCAAAATAAATTAAGTAGTAAATCATTCCAATTAGTAAAGCTGTCAATAGGCATTTCTCAAAAGGCATTTTTAAAATGTCCCCCTCAGGAATAAAAACATGAATACTGTGAGTAAAATCTATATATCCTGACCCAACACTGAAATGTTACTCTATGACTGATTTATGTCCATATCATAGGCATGTGTAAACTTCAAGAAATTTTTAAAAGGACAAAAACATTTTCTTTATCTGCATTTTCACCTCTTTCCTTGCTTGGATTGTGAGCATAATATTGGAGGTGGATCATGTGGTAAATTTAGAAATAGAGTCGATAACAGATTAATAAAATATAAAGAACCTGGGTCTTTTACGTAGTAGAGTTTTATCTATCCCGACCACTAGCATATTATCAAATTATACACGAAAGATAAATAATGTTAACTATTACATATATTGCATGTTTTAGACCATGTTAGTTTTGCCAGAACTTGAAGATAACACCATTAACCACTATTATTTTTTTCAGTAGATGTATGTTTTTAAAATATATATACTGTATGATTATTTAAAACATTCTTTTAAATATCATAAGGGATCTCTTTTCACTCTTTGAATAAGCATGTGTGTGAATCGTAAGACATCACTGGTGCCCAAATTACCCCTATGATTTGCCAGCCTCGGGGTGGCTCTACTATTGATTGAAGACATAGCATTTTAGCTTCTTGGTGAAAAGCAAATTTTTCTTTTAAGGAAATGTTGCTAAACTGAAGCAAAATTTAATGTTGAAGACAAAGGTTGAAACTTGTATTACTACTGCTTGATCAAGACCAGATTTCTTACATAAGTAAAAAGATTCTTGCAGCTTCCATTGACTACTTCTGATTGAAATTAGAATGTTATTTCCACACACAAACTGAATTGTGAACCCTTTTCACTCATTGAAATCACACGATTAGCCAAATAACCAAAAATATCTGTGATGCTTTTTATTTACAGAGATATACTTCAAATTTAGAACTGAAATTTTAAAATGGAATCTTAAACTATTATTGTTTATTGTCAAAAAGGTGAGATATTTTTACCAGTGGATATAAAAAATGGGAAGTCACTATAGATTAAGATATAAAACAAATTTATATGTATTTTTGCATTTAACTGAGTTGTTTTCATGATGAATCATATCAATGATCTATTATTGTATAAGAAACTGACCCAATTGCAATGACTTAAATCCGCAATGATTTATGATGTTTCATGTGTTCACTGAGCTCAGCTGACTGATTTGTTTGATCACATCAGCTGCATGATATGACAGCATTTCACAAGGTCGAATAAGGTAGGAGAAATTCTCATCACACATCTGCCGGTAAGTACTTATTTTTGACTTGGGCACTACAGTTCTCCTCTACATGAACTCTGTTCAAACATTTTTATATCATTTGAGATCTAAGAACATAAAAACAGAAAGTTTCATGTTTTTAAAGGGTTACACACAGAACTAGCACAATTAAATATATTCTACTTGCCAAAGCAAGTCACAAAGTGAGCCCATATTAAACTTTGAACATCGACTTAGTGGAAAAAGTAGCCTTTGCATCCTGGGGATTGCTAAAAAGCATATAAAATCCTGTATGGCACAATTCACTCTCTTGGGGGAAAAAATTATCTTCTGCACTTATAAAATATGCTTATTCTCTTCCCTAGGCATTTTATCTGATTATGGGATCAGGCTCAAAGTCTAGGATCTTGTGATATGTTTTAATTCCGAATGTGGATTAAAGTGTTGCTACTGCTCTTAATCTAGAAGGTTGTGAACTAGTATGATGAATTATTTACCCCAAAGAGACATAATATCAAATACTGAAATATGAACAGGATAGCTACTTTAGACATCCCTTCAAATGGTTAGGGATAGAACATAAAGCAAATAGGAATCACATATCTAAGACAATTCTGAAAGCCAGTAAAGCATATACTGGCAACTCCCTTGTTTTATGAGAGTTAACCATGGCTTCTTGTTCTTTCATTTGTCTTTGGGATTATGTCCTCTGAGTCATCCTTTTTTGTCCATGAGAAATGCCCTGTGTTTTCTGGTGAGTGGTTTTCTCAGCATCTTTCCTACCTATGGAAATTTGGTTCCCAAAAGTTTAAATGTCTGTCTATTTTAGTCCAAGTTGAGGCAATCTCCTTTAAAATGTTATGAATTTTTATGTAACAAATTTTAATTTGCCTTTGGACAACAGCCTTTGAGCCACCCACACTCTATCTAAGACGTGCACATTTTTACTCTGTGCCATGAGATTCATAGAACTTCTTTTGTCTAGATGTGAATATCTAAGAGGCAAAACTTAAATAATTCAAAGATATTAACAAGAGTAGTATAGCCACACCCCATGGCCACATTACTGTCAGTGCTCTGGATTTGATCTTTGCCCTGAGAGCATTTCTTTTGCTGACTGAACTACTGAGTTTGTCCGGACATAGATTTTTTTTCTAAAATAAGCTTCCAAATTTAACAATTCCCTGTATCCTTCTTGAAAGGGCGAATTATCACCAGTAATATTCTGCCTATAAATCTCCTTAACCAGATTCATATTTTAATAGGTATGTTTCTAACTTCCATGTCACTATTGCCAATGGTTTCCCTAATAATAATAATTGTAATAATAACAAGAAAAACATTAACGTCTTCATTTGTGTAACTGAGAAGACTAAATGAGTTATTTATGTAATCACACTATTTTTGTAATGATGTGATATCTTGTTGAGGCAGTAGTAAGGTGACTCAAATTTATAATTTCCTTTTTGTAAAATAAATAGTAATGATTATACTATGCTTCACAATGGTACTGAAAGTTTCTTATTATATCGAAAATGAGTTGTAAACTGCAGCAGGATAACAAACCACATTATTATTCTTATAAATGGATCTTATTAGCCTTTGGGATAGAATAATAAGATAATACTAAGAATTTATTGATTCTGACAAAATTATAATAATTTCAACTATAAAAACATTTAATGTACAAATAATTATACCAGTTAGCAATAAAATACATCAAGTTCTACACAGTCAAAACATTATAGAGAGATTTTCTTTCTCCCTATTGTAGTATTAGCAAGTGTTATATGTTCACTGAAATAGAAAACTTTTTATTGAAGTAATAGTTTTTAGACAATATATTCCTTGGGAAAACAAACAGGTTCTCAAATCCTTTCATTAAACTAATATTTTAACATTAAAAAATGAGAATTCACAGTAGACAGCAAGGAAAAAGCAGACACTTTCACCCATATATATTAATAGCAGTCCCCAAAAAGACAACTACAGTACACATGAGTTGTATGTTATGTCCCTGAGCTCTATAACATTTTTGTGCATGTAATTATCATAAGAAAAATGATAAAATGATAATGATAAAAATGATTATGGACAGGCTAGCTAAGCTTTCATAACACGGTTCTTAGAGCAACTACTATTTCCATTTAATTATCTCTTAATCTCCATAAATGTGTCTTTGAAAAAAACGTTACATTGTTAGATAAAATTTCTCTCTTTTACTCTTGGATCTACCAGAAATGTCTTCAGTCAAAACTGGGCTATGTCTCAGTGGAACATTTTTTTTTCTTTACGTCTCTTCCTATCATCAATTGCCAACAGAGTAGTGTTACAGCAGCAAATAATAAAATTTCCTAAACAAAGTCAGGGATGATGAAGAGATCTCAATCAGGAGTGAAAATAGCTTGACTTCTATAGGTATTCGCATTTTCAAAGACTGAAATACATCTCATTACTGTCACCATCTAAATGATCTTATAATTTTGTATGCAAATGTAAAATCAACTAGAATTTACAGATATACACCTGAAACTCAAGAACATTAAATTCCTACTCCATAACCCAGGCTATTAACGTGACAGAATCAACTTTAAACATTGAGGATCCACACAGCACCCTTGTGCTGTATAGTATAATCATTATATATTTTTAGCATCAGTGACTAAAAACATAGGTTTTAGGATGAGATCAACTTAAATTCAACTCTTGTCTCTATCAGTTAGTAATCTTATGCCTTGGATTAAGTTGCTTTTCATTTTTATGTGACCTCTACACTTGGAGTAAGATACCCACTTGAAAGGTAGAATAACAAAATGAGAAACAATGATCCTAAAATAATTTGGCATATTATTTAATAAAAGTTGTTAATAAAGATAATAATGATATTGATTATGACGTAGTCTTAGTCATTGATTGATTCACTAAGTTTTAGTGCTCTTTTAAAATAGCATCTATCTATTCAATAATTATTAGAAAATTCTTGCTTAAATTGGTTAACTTAAGGGATATGATAAGTTTAGCTAAATCAAGAGGACTATAACACAGAAAAGAGGAAAAAAAGGGGAAATTAGTGCTGTGTCTCTATTGTATAAGAAATCATAATGTGATTACCTGCATTATCTCCTACAATCCTTTTAAAGTTGGGTGATCAGTATTATCCTCATTTTGATCAAAAAGAAAGCAATGGTTTCTATGATAAGATTAAGTGCTCAAAGTCTTACAAAGGATAAATAATTTTTTAAAAATATAAAAATTTGTCATATCATCTAAAAATTCCATGTGTTTCTTGCATATCTGGCAAATAAATGATATTACAAAAAGGATATCATAAAAAGAGACAAAACAATAGCAGAACTAAAATTGAAATGCAAGAGGACAATGAAAGAATCAATGAAAGAGGAATCTGTCATAATCAGTGGCATTGTAATGGTTAATTCAACAATGAGAATGGTAAACCTTGTGTGTATTCCTCTCTGATTCCTCTGAGATTCAGTTTTCTCCCAGGTGCAATAAAAGCTTATCCTCCATGACCTTGAGGCTTTAAGACTTTTGCTAAAAACCATTAGTGACATTTTTAAAAAACACATCGTTAGCTCAAGTGGTTCAATTGCTATTTCTATTCCTTGCTTACAGAGGACAGTGGATATTTATTTTCGGCTTAATGTCCCCTTCCCTTGTTCAACCTGTTTTCTTAAATTCCTTATAGCTTATCTGTTGCCTTCATCATCATTCACTTGCATCTTTACTTTTTTGTTATTTGCCATCCACTTGAAGAAAAATATTTCCACAAGCCAAACACGAGTTAATGAAGCCTTCTCTTTATGACCAGGCTGTATAGGGAAACTCTGGGGTGTTTCCAGTGAATCAAAACACTAAGCGCCTCTCTTTCATGAGTCAATAACAGATTGATGTGAAGTTTAAGCCTGTTCCACACATTCTGCCACAGTAAAGATTTCACATATTTGGGTTTAACAAAATTCCAATATTGTCTATTTTCTAAAAAGCTGACTGAAAAGTGTAATTTACACAAGCTTTTGGTTTTAGGTTAGAAACCAATCCATGAAACTAGAAAAAGAAATTTGAACCATGAGCGATTTATTTGATTATTTTGTAGTTTAATATTCAGATAACACTCTAAAGAGAATCTAGCTTGAAAACAAATATTTGCCCTAACCGTTGTGAGATGATCACTCATTCAAGTCTTCATTTATAGTCCCCTGATGATTAGTGATATCGAACATCATTTCATATAGCTGTTAAATAATTGTGCATATTTTTTTAAGAAATGCCATTCAATTCTGTGTTCATTTTAAAAATATTTTACTTTACCATTGAGTTGTAAGAGTTTCTTATATATTTTGAATATTAAGCCATTAGGTATGGTTGCAAATGGGCATAGAGATTCAGTTGTACAAGATGTATATGTGCTAGATGACTGCTAACAACATTGTGCTTACTGTTAATGAAACTGTTTTGTGCACTTAAAAATTTATCAAGAGGGTAGATCTGATGGTAATTGTTCTTACCACAATACAAGTTAACTAATTAGTAGCTAATTAATTTGTCAATGACATAGTTTTAATATACTTCCTAAATATGCTGAGCATCAAAAGTAGTGTCTAATTTTTACAGGAGACTCTTCTACACAGTTCACTAGTGTTAGATGCATAGGATTCACTGACATTTGTCGAACATTTTACATCACACTGGATTTTTCAATTTTCTCTCAGTTCTGATTCTTCTTGTTAAAACTCATTGGAAACTAAAATTCATACTGGGTAAAAAAGAAATTAACGTAAAGTCCTGAAACAAATAGATCACTATGATATTTAAGATACAACAATAAAACACTTATACATATTGAATGACAACAAATGTCCATTTCAATCCTTGTGACAACATAAAAACATGTGTTAATATTATTATATCCCCTTTAAATGAGGAATTAGAAGAAAAGTATATGTCACCTTTCTAACATAATATCACAAGTAGTTGGAAGTCACATCTTCCTAAATCAAAGCCCATATATTTTCCACAGCATCTTTCTCTCTAAAGAGACAGAGAAATTCCACATGAATTTTGAAGAACAAATATCATCTGTTGCTTAAAAATAAGAACAAAAACTCCTATGGTTGTGTCTTAAATGTTCCAGCCCTCACTGAGTTGCCACTTAATATCATAAAGATAAATAGAAAAATAAATAATTCTCCAGCATAAATATTACTTATTTTTCTCTTTTAGGATAGTAAATTACATATCTAGGTGTGTGATTATGGATAAATGGTAGAAATGGTAGAATGCAGGCTTTAAGGTAGGACAAGCCTGAATTTGAAATATGTGGAGGTCTGTAAGCTTACCAGCTTGTATCTTCACAGGTAATTCATAAAATTAAGACCTATCTCACTTGGTTATTGTGTGGACTAAATAAGATAAATCACCTAAAGGATCCTGTGGGATGACTATCCGGTAACAAATTATACATATGTATCTTTCAGGATAATGCCTCATTCTGTCACTAAGGCTGGAGTATAGAGGCACAATCATGGCCCACTGCAGCCTCAAACTCCTGAGTTCAAGTCATTTCCATACTTCAGTCTCACGAGTCTATAAGGGTACAGGCACACATCATGATGTCTGGCTAATTTTTTTATTTGTAAATGCAGGGTCTTACTATGTTGCCCATGCTGGTCTCAAACTCCCGGCCTCAAACGATCCTTCTGCCTTGGCCTACAAAATGTTGGGGATACAATCATGAACCCCTACTCCTGGTCTCAACACTTTTACAACTTTCCACATTTTACTAACTGCTAAGGTCTGGAGTTTGACCAAGAAAGCTCTTGTTTTTATATGTTGAAACTTATTATTTTAGAGGTCTAATTTATTGGTGCAGTAACGTTATTTCCTTGTATATTGCACAGAGAATTACTGAGAGCCAAGGCAAGGGTTGCTACTTGCTGTTAACATTTACATTGTCCTGCATGTGCCATTTGATTGGAACAGTATTTCTGGAATTCTGTTTCAAAATTTTGCCTCTGGCATTGACTTCTACTGTCCTTCCTTTCTGAACTGGAAGTGAACTTGCTAGTTTATCGGGGAAAAATTTGTGAAGCTTATTTCCTCAGGCCACAGCCCTGAGTCACTGATACTACCAAACCAAACGTATCCAGGCATTTCAAATTTATTAATTACTTCTGGAACCTCTCCTGCCATCTAATATATAGCTCTCTATACTGATACAGGACCGAGAATGAATTGTGATTGGTACCACAAACTTTGGAGTCAGACTAATCAGAGCTGTAAATATTTGTAGTCATATAATTCAAGGAGTTTTATAACCTACTCCAAAATGGGATTGCTCATCTATGGAAGAAAAATAATAATATAGACTCTACAATGTTGTTTATGCATTAAATATATATTTTATTCGTGTGTGTGTGCATGTATAACATTTAGCACAGTCCCAAGAATATGCTGAACTGTTAAACTCACAATAATGATGGCTGTGGATATAACAATGATGCCATAGTTAATGATAACCATTATAATAATGATCAAATTTTATTTCCTGCTACCTCACCAGGATTAAAAAATATTGATACATAAAAATTATACATATTTATGGGGCACATGTAATGGGATATTTTGATACATGCATACAATGTGCAAGATTAAATCAGGATATTCGGGATATCCATCACCTAGAACAATTACCATTTCTTTGCGTTGGCAACGTTCCAAATCTTCTCTTCTAGTTATTTTGAAATATACAATATATTGTAGTTAATATATTCACAACACTATGCTATTGAATACTAGAACTTATTTCTTCTATTTAACTGTATATTTGTGCTCATTAATCAACATCTGTTCACGCCCCCTTTTCCCATCCTCTGATAGCTATCATTCTACTCGATACATCCACAAGATCAACTTTTTAAACTTTCACACAAGAGTGCGTATATTCAGCAATCTTACTACTGGGTATTTTTCCAAATAAAAAATCAGTATTTTTAAGGAATAACTTTGAATCCGATGCATTCCATGTTTACTGAAACACTATTCACAATAACCCAGATATAGACTCAACCTAAATGTTCAACAAATAATAAATGGATAAAGAAAATGTAGTATATATGCAACAAAAGATAATATCCAGCCATAAAAATAATGTAATCCTGGCATTTTCAAAACATAGATGAATTATATTAAGTAAAATAAGTGAGGCACAGAAGAATAAATGTCATCTGGATGTTTAAATCAGTCTTTTAAAAATAATTATTTTCTCATTCCAACACTTTTCTAGGGCTTTCATTTTCTTTTAAATGCAAACAAGCACACACCAAACTGATAAGTTAAGGAATTTTATTATTTTAAAATCGCCTTATTATTATTATAAAGGACATGTGAAATATAGAAAAGCCCAGGTAAAGGAAAAATGTTCTTATAATCTGACACATATAAATATAGTAATGCTCACAGTGCTTTACCTTTCATTTTATTTATTTATTTATTTATTTATTTATTTATTTATTTATTTGGGGAAAGCAGGATTTATTGAGAGGACAGAAAAATTACCAGAGCGGGAGGGGACCAGAGGGGATTGCTCTAACTTTCATTTTAAATTGTCTTTGTACAAGTGACACTCTCTCTAATGTTTTCTGCATTCTAAATCTCTTTTTGCACCTGAAGTTTCAAACCTCCACATACCTCTGCCACAGTATCCCCCACCCCCATTTGAGGTTCCACTTTCTGCAGTTTTGGTTACCCAGTGAATCATAGTACAAAGGATTCAATGAAAAATTCCAGAAATATACCATTCAATTGCTGGTCATTCTGAGTAGCGTGATGAAATCTCGCACTATTCCCTTTCACCCTACTGTAGTGTATCACACATCTTTTTAAAAAATGTATCCACACTGAAGACAATACCCATCCACTAGTCACTTAGTGGCCATCTTGGTTATTAGATCCACTGTTGTGCGGTCAATAGTAGCCCAAAGCTATGTCGTGAAGCTACATTATTCATCTCTTCATATAGTCATGGTATTGTCTTACATCAACACAAGAAGGGTAAGTACAGTGTAATAAGATATTGTGAGTGACCACATTTGCATAACTTTTATTATAATATAGTGTTATGGTTGTTCTGTTAATTATTATTGTTAATTTCTTAGTTTGCCTAATTTGTAAATTAAATTTTATCACAGCTATGTTCATAGTATATATAGGATTTGGAACTGTCTACGGTTTCATGGACCCACTGAACATCTTAAAACACATTTCTGGTAGATAAGGGGGTCTACTCTATATTGATGCCAGATGCAGAGCTCAAGATGTAGTTGGGGAGAGTAACACGTTGAAAAAAATCTAGTACAACCTCTTTGTGGCGATTCCTAAACAATCTAAAAATTAACCTCCCAGCCGGGCTCGGTGACTCAGCCTGTAATCCCGCGCCTTGGGAGGCTGAGGTGAGTGGATTGCCTGAGCCAGCGGGTTCGAGACTCGCCTGGGCAAGCGAGACCTCATCTCTACAATAAATCAAAAAATTAGCCTGGTGTGGTAGCCCGCGCCTGTAGTTCCAGCTACTTGGAAGGCTGAGGCGGAAGGATTGCCAGAGCCCAGCAGGTCGAGGCTGCGGTGGCCGGGAGCGGCTGCTGTACTCCAGTCTGGGCGACAGAGTGAGACTCCAACTCAAAAAAAAAAAAATTAACCTCCCATACAACCCCTCAATCCTCCTACTGGGAATATACCCACAGGAACTCAGATCACTCTATGAAAAGATACCTGTACACGCATGTTTATTGGAGCATTATTATCAATAGCTAAAACATGGAACAAACTGCTGTCCATCAAAAGAGGACTGGATAAAAAAAGTGGTATGTATTCAAAATGGAATATCACACAGTCATAAAGGACAAGATTATGAACTTTGCAGCTACTTGGATGGACTTAGAGGCTATTACTGAGTGATCTATCAAAGAAGAACTGAGTATCACATGTTATCACTTGTAAGTGGACCTTGAACAACTATCATAATACTATAAGAAAAGGATTGACAATAGTGGGAAACTGCCAGGGGAGTGTGGGAGTGGAATTGGCAGTAGTGGGAAACTCCTGGGGGGGGCACACTTCATCAATAAGGGTACCTGCATAATGAACATCTGTATACCTAATACTGAATTGTACCCCACATATTTAAATACAAAAATTTTTAAAAAGGAAAAAAAAATAAAGAAAAAGAAAGTTTTATTACTTCCCAATGCTTGGCATTGTAAAAACTAAAAGAGATTTAAAAATTTTTTTTTTCCAGTGAACTAACTGATCCATTGAAATGCTCTTGCCCAAGAACTCATTTAAAGATGATAATATACCTGTACACATATGCAAAAACATGGAACCAACCATGTTGCCCATCGAAGCTGAACTGGATAAAAAAAAATGTGGTACATATACACAATGGAATATTATGCAGCCATAAAGAAAGACAAACATACGGACTTCACAGCAACTTGGATGGATTTGGAGTCGATCACATTCAGTGATCTATCACAGAAACAACGAACAGAATACCTTATGTTCTCACTCATAAGCGGACCTTGAGCAATTATAATACTATAAGAAAGGAATTGGCAGTAGTGAGAAATTGTCAGGGAAGGGGAGTGAGATTGGCAGTTGAGGGAAACTGCTAGGGGAGAGGGGGCACACCTCATCAACAAGGGTGCCTGCATAATCAACGTTTGTATACCTAACCCTGAATTGTACCCCACATCTTTATAATAAAAAAAGTTTAAAAAAAGATGATAATATATTTGGGTGGCTATTCATAAAATCACTCATAAAAAGTGTCTGTCTTCCAGCTGGCATAAAACATTACACAGAGAGACATTTCTTCTGCAACCTCTATCTCTGATATCTGTGAACCTTTTTTTATATAGCCCTACCTCACTCTTTTTCTTCTTTTCATTTTACATTATTCTGTTACCATCTGATGACTATTCTGATAATAAATTATTATACATCTTTTAAGATATCAACTTAAAATATAACTTTCTTGGTGTAATTTTGATTTTATGCAGTCCTGCAGTCCCCTTTTTTATTTTCCATTTTGTTCTACACCTGGACTTTGAGTACATGTTGAACACATTTCTTTTCCACTTGATTGTAAACTCCTGGAGGACAAAGATGAATTCATTCTTGGTCACTGCTCTATCTATAACACTGACAACCCTGTACATTGTGAAACAGGCTTCCAGTGAACATGTAGAATGTGCAAATGAATGATGGAATACATTGAGCAATACCCTTTGAGTTGTAATCTATGTTTTCTTGTATTGTTCAGAATTTGTGAGATCAGGCTTCTCTAATATTTTACGGTACTTAAGTTTTCAAAGAAGGTAAGTGTTGACAATGATTTTTGGGAAAAAATATTTATAAAGGGTTTACCATGTACAAAGCTCTATACACCATGTAGTGTAGTGCACAAAAGCACAGTCTTTTGTACCATACAGAGGTAGGTTCAATTTCTCAATTTTTCATATACTACCTGTATGAGTTTGGACAAATTACTTAACATTTCTGATTTTCTGCTTATTTTTCTGTAAATTTGACATTCTAAAATGATCTGCCTACTAAGGTTGCTGAGAAGACTTAGCAGTATTGTTTATCTGGAATGTTTAGCAAGATGTCTGGCTCAGAGTAAACATTACATATATGTCAGATCCTGTTACTCATTGTAATGGATGACTACTTTGACATTTTACCAGACATTAACAGGTATTATAATTGGCATTTGCAGAGGAAAATACTGGACACTGCCATTCAGAGAGGTTGATTAATTTGTCAAAGATGATATAGCTAACAGCCGAAAGAGGTGAAATTTTCAGAGTTCTTCCTGTTCCAAAATCCTGTGTGTTTTCTGATTCATCAGCAATAAAATTCAAGAAAATTCATTTTATGAATTAAAAAATATATTATTATTATTCTGTCATAACTAAAGAAGTGAATCACTATGTAATTTTCTGTCAGCAAGATTTGTAGACTTTTTTTTAAGTTCTGCATTTTGAATAACTACCAAAAATGAATTCTATAACTGTAACTCTTAGGACATAGCAATTCTTGAAAATCAAGCAAGTACATACCAATTCTAGGTGAGAAAAGTCATAAAAATTCCTTTATAAAATCAATTTGAAGACACTAAGATGAAATTGAGAGTAAATAAAGTCCATAAAGAAGCTGAAGTGTTTATGTTGACAGGAAGATCATTTTAACCTTGCAATTCTATCATCAGCTTAATTGATTGCTAACCAAAACGCTAAGTTGAGACATTTTTAGTAAATTGATTATTTTTCCATTGCTTGAAATTCTTTTTTATGAAACTCCGAGACTCAAATATTAGAGTGATTAAACAGTTTTTGGCATCTATGTACACACACACACACACACACATTACCAGATTATAGTTAGCTATATTCAAGAAATGTTTCAAGTAAAACTGTAAGAGAAATTTAGCTCTTTTCTCACTGAAAATCTGAAAATAAATTATTAGATTTCTTCAGTAGCTGTCCTATTTCTCAGCCTTCTCCATTTACAAAGCCTATTATTTCTGTGGAATTGGAAAAACCTCACATGTGATGGTGGCCCATGTCTGGGCATTTGATCCCAAACATAGTAACAATGATCAAGCAAATGTCTTGCCAGTCTTACACTCTTGTATTTGATCAAAAGACAAAAGAATTAAATAGGGTACCAGAACCCTGGAAAATTTACACATACATCTATATGTGTGCATTTTTTTAATGTACAAGAAGAAGCAGAGTTTTTTTAAAAAGCATCTCACAGTGGAATCATTTGTCTCTATTCTGAACCTGCATATGGAAAAAACAAACAACTATTGACATTGGCAAATATCTCTACAAAATTCTTCATACATATATTAGGAGTTTATATATTTATAAAATAGTCAAAAAAATTTTGATAAAAAAATAGTAAAACATTTCCAAAATGTGTGATACTGATATAATATTACACTATAACTTCGAAGCTTCTTTTCATTGTGACATTGGAGCTATAATATTGCCCCTTTTTGGTGGAGGGATTGTGTAGCTATGTGTCATTGGATTCCCTCAGATTGACCCTACCCTACTTATATATGTGTCATTTTTGATGCCCTATTTGCTTAATTCTGTCACAGGCTGATTAAGTGCCCATGGACTGCCCCCTCTGGTGCTTCCTCACTCTCTGATTACTAGGGTCTGATAATCCTCACTTCTATTCTGAGAGAAGCTGCCCTTCCTAGGTTTTGGAGTTTTGCCCCATGCAAATATGCACTCCAGCTCACTTCTCCCCCCACTTCCCTACACTTCTCTAAAATGGCTAGAAAGCAAATGTATCTACTTTCCAACTCATAGTTCTCACATGTCCTTTTCACTTTCATTAACCACATCTTGATTTATTTGCTTCTTAATTCAGGTTAAGCTCAAAGTTCATCATTTTGTACTGACTTCCTTATGATCCAGACTTTTTGAATCCTTAAATTATCTATTGAATCTTTGCTCAAGGATCAACTTAAGTATGCCTTTGTTTTTCTATTACTCGACTCTGGAGGATGACCGCTCTTGAAGGGTAATTTGATTCATTATGAATGTATGCTAAACAGCATCAGGCTAAAACATTGCCTGAAAAACATGTCAATGTCTACTCCATATTCTCTCAGACTTTTCACAATGACTGTATCTCATGGATGGATTGCTTAGGTATGGTAGGGGCAGTCTCTTCTACATGCAGGAAATGAGATGGTGCAATGCTGGAGGAAATTTTGGAATTTATTTTTAAACAATTTCATTAGTAAATGATTTCTCTCAGCTGAGACTGATTGCCCCCATTACCTCCTAACCCTTCAGAAAACCACTAGCTATTTTACATCTTCAAATTGATCAAACAATTGACCACTCACCTCACAGTTACAGCAGCTGACAACATCTCTTATGTATAGAGGAATGTATTATTAAAGTTAACTTAAATGTTGCATTTGTTATGTGTCTTGTTCTAATTAAATTGTGTTATCTCATTAAATACTCCTTATCTCACTTAATTTTCACTATAAATGTCTGATCTATGTTCTTTTGTTATCCCCATTTTACGACTAAGGAAATTGAGGCACAGTGAATTAACGTAATTAGTTGGAGTCAAACAAATTCTAGGTGTTAAAGTTCATGTATGAATTTCTGTTGCCTGATGTCAGAACCTACATTCCTAAACCTTATGCTCTCCTTCTACCAACCTATCAGTTATTTTAAACCTTAAACTGACCTATATCAAAACTCTATACTTCCCAGCCTCTATACCCATATGTACTTCTCTCTCCCTTCTTATCGGAGAGGTTTTTCAACTCTTTCATAAAGTTGGTTCCTCCACTTGTACTACAGAAGGACTAACCATCCAATTTTCCATCATTCTCAGAATCCCTGAACAAATTGTTGTTTTTAAGTTGTCAGTTTTCATTCCATCATTACTCATAAGAACAATTTTCAAAGCTGTTAAAACTATACCTTTTATAAAATACCATAAAACATTATATTTCATTTCAAATATATAAACTGTGATTGTACTCTGTATGTTAGATGTTATGACATCAAGTTGCTTATAAAATTTTTGCTAACCAAATGTAAACACAATCACAAACAAGCATATTGGCCTAAAATATTTATAGCTAAATATGTTCGGAAATTTCTTAGGTATTTTTGATAGCGAATCTTTGATATTTATGCTCTGAATTGAGAAAATGTTACGCTGTTTTATTTCGTTTGTTGTGTGAATTTTTAAAAATGATATGATTTTATTTGTCAGAAATATCAGCTCTGAGTTTGACCTTAATACAGACATGGAGAAATGAAAGATATCCCAGAGTTGATCAAAACTCAGCTATTAGAGTCAGTGTAGTCACAAAGCTTATGAAGAATTTATTTATTGTGGAAACTGGGTCTGGAAGGGGAAAAAACATAAAACAGTGTTGAGCAAAGAGGTTTCAGAGCACAGCCTACCATCCTTTCCCCTCTCTCCATGGCAGAAAAGCCCTTGCTAGACATAGAAATGTTTATTTTTTTATGATCAAAGGTAAACATGGCTTTATACTCTGGCTCACCACCGAAGTGATAAATATTTTAGAAGAACTTTTGTCAGGTATTTTTGGAGGGATAAAGCTATCTACAATAACAAGAAAAAAATTTTGAAAACCACAACAAAAATCAGAATACAAATAAAATAATCACAAGGTTTTCAATCTAGAAATAATAATCTATTCTCTGTATTTATTAAATTTAATATTACATTTAATATTAATATGTGAACAAGCATATTAAAAATAATATGTGGACATGTGGTGTACATATGGATACATATTCATCCTAGCACTGTTTGTAATGGTGAAATACTAGTCTCCTGAAATACTCATCAATATAAAAATGGTTAAATAAACTAGAGCACATTTATGCTGTAGGATGGTTTTCAGCTATTAATAATAAACAGTGAGATGTGGCAGATTGCATTAGTGTTTGGCTATTATAATATGCTTACTTGTCCTGTGGATTGAAGACTTGTCTGTAGGTCTTGCTTCATCAATGAAATGTGAGCAGAAACAATGCATGCCACTTTCACGAAGAAGCTTTAGAAGTCAGTGCCTCCTGACCCTATCTTCTTTATAAAAAAAGAATTCATTGTCACAGACTGGGACTGCTACATCAGTCTGAATACCACAATAAAAGTCATGAGTAGAATAACATCTCCCCTTTGGTCAATATATCTTGAGTCAAAAAGAAACCAGTGTTATTATGGTAAGTCACTTAGATTCTGAGATTATAGAGCCATTTGTAATTAGCCCAGCACAATTTGTCCTAAACTTGCTGTTAACGAAGATTATTGTGCACCTACATGAAGACCCACACTGTAGAGTAGTGGTGGACTAGATACTGTTTTACATGTTATTTAGGTTTTGAAACTCTGTGGGAGTGTTAGACTATGTTCCTCCATGATAACAGGCCCAGGATATCTCATGATGAATTCTGCTACAACTTAGCCCTAGATATAGGCCTATTACTCCAACAAAGAAGAGGGGTAGGTACAAAGGAGAGAAGACTTTGCTCTGTGGGAAATAATTCTCCAAATATTCTTGCACTATAAAGGAGATGCTACTACTTACTAGAGAGTGGTGCGCCCCATCTTCAGGTTCAGAATATTCTGAGGATTCATAGGAATAAACAGGTACCCACCCAGATGTTTCCATTCTAAGAAGTAAGGTGGCTCAAGCCTGTAATCACAGCACTTTGGGAGGCCAAGGCCAGAGGATTGTCTGAGCCCATGGGTTCAAGACCAGCCTAGGCAACATGGTGAGACCTCCTCTCTACAATAAAATAGAAAAAATTAGCTGGGCATGGCAGCACGTGCCTGTAATTCCAGCAACTTGGAAGGCTGAGGCCAAAGGATGGCCGGAGCCCAACAGGTCGATGCTGAGGTGGCCACGAGCATGTCACTGCACTCCAGCCTGGGCCACAGAGTGAGACTCTGACTCAAAAAAAAAAAAAGTAAACTTTTCCAAACCTTTCCCCTGACCTTGCCAAGACAAATCTGTGTTTTTTCAGCATCTGCCTGTCCTTGGTCTTCAGTCTCTCTGACTATTGAGTCCTGTGCTTTGACTTTTTGCATCTCCCCATGGGTAATAAATGCTTACCACAGAGGCCTCAATATTTCATATCCTAATTTTAGTGGCTTGTAATTCTGAGCTATCCATTATCTTTTTGCGGTGTCTAATCTTTCACACATCTTTAATACGTGATAATTTATGAAAATGATGGTGATATAAATGTAATTGTATTACCCAATATTGCTGGTACTATCTTCCAAATATTCTCAATTGCTTTGTCAAGGAAATGTGAGGAAAATAACATGTGCCATTTGATAAAGAGATAACCTTTTCCCTTAGCTAATATGCATTTTATGTGATGGTCCAATATGCCATATTTTATCATTTTTGCTAATTTAAGTTTTATTTAATTTCTAATTGACACATAATAACTGTATATATTTATTGGTTACAGTGCAATGTTCATTTCACTTATGCAAAGTGTAATGTAATTATAATTGGTGCATCTATCATCACAAACATTTATTATTTTGGTCTTTGTGCCAGGAATTTTGAAAATTCACTTTTGTAGCTATTTTGAAATAGGCAGTATATCAGTTTTTAACTATAGTCACCCTAATGGACAATGGAACAATATAATTTATTCCTCCATCTAACTGTAATTTTGTGCCTATTGACCAATTCTCCCCTATTCCATACTTCCTCCCATTCTCAGTCTCTGGTAATCACTGTTCTACTCTCTACTTCTATGGGAATACTCTTTAAATCCACATTTGAATGTGATAATGCAGTATTTGTCTTTCTATGCCTGACTCATTTCACTTTCTACACTTTTTTTAAAAGATTAACATATATCATTAGTACAATTTAGTGCACTATACCATTTAAAACTGTTTTCCAATACACAATAAATCTTTGATGTCAAGTATTACACATTTTGCTTTTATACCTGCTTTATACAAATACTCCATTAATTATTGATAAATAAATAACTGAAACATACTACAATGATGACATTTTAGGTGCTATCAGAGGCCATGGTAGAGATGCAGAAAGACATTCTTGAGCATGAAGAGCTTCAAGAATCATTATATAAGAGATCATCTTCTGTAATGCAGGAGATAGGAACACAGTATTGCCTGAAAATTTAATGTACTCATAAACATGCAGAAAGTTCATATGGGTATGACTGATTTTCAAAGGAGAAAATGTGAAAAGCATGACACATTTTTATGGGCAGCCACTATCTCCCCAGCAACATGCCCAATCACTTGGTGCAACTGCTATAATAATATCATTCAGTTTAAAATATCTAAAAGGCCGGCATGGTAGCTCAAACCTGTAATCCCAGCACTTTGGGAGACTGAAGCAAGAGAATTACCTGAGTTTAGGGGTGCAAGATCAGCCTGGACAATTTGGTGAGACCCAATCTCTACAATAAATCAAAAAATTAGCCTGTCGTGGTGGTATGTGCCTACAGTTCCTGAGGCAGAAGGATCACCTGAGTCCAGCAGGTCGAGGCTGCACTGGCCATGACAGTGCCACTGCACTCCAGCCTGGGTGACAGAGTAAGACTCCGACTCAAAAAAAAATGTTTTTTTAAGTCTAAAAAAGGAAAGACAAACTGGGAGTATAGGTATGATTTAAGGTCATTAACTAAAGCATTCAGATAGAAATGAGCAAACCTGTGCTTAAGATAAATGTCGTAGTTAAGTATGGTGCTACTTAAGATATAATACATCTTGATTGTAGTGTCAATCAGCCTTTAACCTTTTCCATCTAAATCCCTCAGCTAATTTTGTTTAATAGAAAAATGACAAAAAGTTCATGTTAAAACCCTCTTCAAACCTACCTGAGCTCAAGAATGATTTGAACAAATATCAAGCTGAAAGCATCAAGCCAGTGGTAAAGCTAGAATAACTAATTTATTATCTTCTTTGAGCTAACTAGATCCACATTGCTCAACAATAAATGACATATGAAAAAATATCCAGGAAAGGAAATAATATTCATTATATAAACTGTCTTTAATGAAGAACCATACTTTCAATTAATGAAAACTTGACCAGACCATGGAATCAGTCTTTGTTACAAGCTGATCCTCTAGACATATGGAATTGAAGAGAATCCAAAGATGGGAAAATGTATAATATTTGTGTCTGGGGCCTGAAGATCATGTTCAACTAGCCAAGAAACAGGGGATTAAAAAATTATAAATTCCAGTGTAGTCCTTATGAGTGAGGAAATGCAAACAGAAGTGAGAAAACTGTGAAAAGTTATACTGTTAGAGAAAAAAGACTTGGAGTATATTTGGAAGATGGCGGCTGAGCCAGTCTGACTATGCGAGTCCTTGTGTGAGTGAGTGAGTGTATGGAAAATTTTGTGTATATGCTGGTGAGCAAGTGGGCATAGGAATGTGAGTGGCTGGCTGAGTGAGGGCTAGGGAGGTAGCAGTCAAGTATCTCCTGATGCAACTGTTGGTGCCACAGCAGCCGGGCTTAGACCCTAGCGATTCTCAGGGGGCAGAAACCAAGCACCATTTTCTTTTTCTTTTTTAAATCAACAAACCCTCCCTGGGAAGAAAATGCTGTTAGAGACTATAAGTGGGGCTCATGAGAGGGTGGCCAGGTTGCTGGTGCAACAGCTGGTGCTGCAACTTCTCTGCTTCATACCTAGTTCTTTCCAGGTTGCAGAAGCTGAGGGCCACTGTGTTTTGTTTTGTTTGTTTGTTTTTTAAACAGAGAGAAGTTTTCCTTTGAAAAAGTAGCAGGGAGAAACCATCACTCCAGGCTCTCCCTCACCGTTGAAGCAGGAGAGAATCTGCCAGCTCCTGGCTTTGCCTCACCACTTAGCATCTGGCAGGGCTCTGGCAGGGGCTGGGGAGGGAGTGCAGAGGCAAGTTCCCACAGAAGAGGATAAGAGAGGTACCCCACCACCAACTTAAAGGTAGAACAGGAAAGTGCTCTGACTTGCTCACCACAGAACAACAGACCCAATCTCTGTGACTGGTGGATCAACTACTCAGGGATTGATTGTGGCCCAGAGGGAATATCCTGAGAACACAAATTTCAGAGTGACCTGAGTATTGAGTTCCAGGTGCCTCACTCCCTACCCTGATCCAGCCAGGGAACAAAGGGTGTGGCCAGAAAAGGACAAGGAAGAACTCCAAAGAGATCAGTGTCTCTGATTCTTAGCACCCCATCCCCTACTTTATTTGAATTTCAAAAACTACAAGAGACAGCACAGCTTCCCATCCATCATCCTATGTCAAGATAGAACAAATCCAGAGCCTGGATCAGGGAAGAATAGAAGACACACACACCACAAGAGACACACACACACTCAAAGTTAAAGGATGGAAAACGAGTTTCCAGAAAAATGGATCACAAAAAAAGGCATGGGCTTTTGTCCACCTCCCCAACTTGGGGGGGGGTGAATCTTCTCTCTTCTTTCTCTTTCTTTCTCTAATTTACATTTTAAAAAAAACTTTTCTTTCAGAAAAATAAAAAAAAGAAGACATGAGTTGTGTAAAGATGCAAAAGTACACTACATAATGATAAAAGGTTCAATCCATCAACAAGAAATATCCAACCTAACCATATATGCACCCAACAGAGGAACATCAGCATTTATAAGGCAACTACTAAATAAACTAAAAAAAGATATTGACTCTAACACTATTATAGCAGGAGATTTGAATACCCACTGACAGCCCTAGATAGATCATCGGTGCATGGGAAGAACTCCATGGCTGGGAATCTAGAGCCAATCTGGGCAGGGCAGTGACTGCAGGAGGGAATGGCAGCAGCGATGGCTGAGTCAACAGTGCAGTGCATGGAACGAAGGGCCTCCAGCTTGCAGGCCAATGTGGCCAGCGGCAACATCAGTGGTGGCGGCTGTAGCGTCATATAGAGCAGTGTGTGGAGCCATTTTCTGCCAGCTCTTGGCCTGCACAGCATGAGTCATCAAGGGAGAGCAAGAGTCCCTATGATCACTTGCTGTCACAGAGAGTCTCATGGATCAACGTGCCCCTTCGCCATCTTGCTGGAAGTCTCCCACAACTTTATAATTAAAAAAAAGAAACACAAAATTATACGGATAATTATTATTAAGGGCAGTCAATACCTATGAATTACTTACTTTTCTTTCAAAACACTGAGTGCATTGCTTTCATTATCTCAATATCCTTATTAATTCAATGGGACAAATACTATTATTATTTCTTCCATTATCTCAATACCCTTATTAACTCTATGGGACAATCCTATTATTATTTCCATTTAAGTAATTAGGACCCCTAGGCAGGAATGGTCAAATTAGACACTAGCATATTGTAGAGGCAGTGTTTCAGACAGGTATATATACAGAGCTCATTCTCTTTTATTCCATGTAATCTATATTCTTATATTAATTATATAAAAATAAGTTTTTGGCTAGGCAGACCCTTCCTAAATCCCTTAGAATAATTAATCTTGCTAAGCACTAATAAAACTCGTGCATACTATTTTATTATGTTGTAATTTATGAAATACTTATTTTAGCACCCTTATGTGAAATAAAATGCCTAAGGGCCAGAAGTATGTTTTGCTCATTTCTGCATTACTTACATTGTCCAGGATATTATCTTGCACAGGAAAACATGTTGAATAAATTCTTTTTGGATTTAATTCACTTGCCAAAATAATGTTTCTTCTGTGAAAATAACATTTGGAGAAAAGTCCAAGTTCTTTTAAAAGAATGCCTGGCAAATTGATATTATGCTAGAAAACTAAAAGTCAAGAGTCTTTTTTCAAAAGAGATTTAATATTATTAAAGCAGAATATATATATATAAAACATTTAATATTTAATTAAAATAAATAAGTGATTTTGCCTAAAGAAACAAACTTCAGATGCAAAAGAACTGGGTGGACACTAACTCCTGATCCACAGATTGTAAGAGTTAATCTTTCACAGAAACTAGCTTTGATTTGACAAAGGAGAAAAGCATTATCATTTGTTAGACAGAACTGTTTCAAAATTTTTAGAAAAATATCTGAGAATATAAGGAAAAACCAGACAACTGATAAGCACTTGTATAACATAAGTCAAAGGTTAATTAAAAGATAAATAATAGACTCAATAAATTTAGAGATCAATACACTCCTGGTTTTATCGCATATAGCATTAATAAAACAAAACAAAACAATCATATTTTTTAAAGGAGATATACCTTGACTCAAAAGCAAGGTAAAAAATCATCTTGTATCAGAAGAAGGAAAGATGCAAAGCAGAAGGCTGCTATTCTCTGAACTTTACAAAACAGTGTCAGTCTGGAATTCAGGTCTGGATAACTATACAGAAAGATAAATAAATAAATAAATGTATACATACATATATACATAAAATTTAAATAGCTATATGAGATAGCGCAAGAGTCAATTTCATGAGATGAAGCACAGACTATATTGGAATTTTCCTACTTATAAAAGGATACCCTTATGCCCCCCAAAACTGTGTTCCTGAGAACAGCTCGTGCTTTTAATAAATACACAGCATGTAACTTGTACCTGAGATGAGTCACGATCTCGTTATTGAATGGATCTTTGAAAGTCACAGTATCTTCCTTTAAAAGCGTCCTAAAACTCTAATATAAAACCTGTTTTCCAGCTGCAGAAACTGGGAACCAAATGGAGGTAACATACTCTTACTCACCTAGTATAAATAAGCGGAAAAGAGAAGCGAGAATTAAATGATCAAAGAGAAGTCTAAAGCTTCCACAGAAAGTAAGACTTTGACTCCATTTTCTAAGATATATAAAAAAATTCTACTTTACAGAAAAAAAAAGACAGTACATAAAATAAAGTTTAAAAACAGATCACAGATCCACTGCAAGAAAAATCAGTTTTATGGAGCAAGTTAACAAAATTTCATAATCATAGTTAGGAAGCTCAAAGACACAACAAATGAAATAAGAGTATTTTAAACAGAAGGTTAGCCGGGCTTGGTGGCTCAGCCTGTAATCCTGGCCTTTGGCAGGCTAAGGTGAGTGAATTGTCTGAGCCCACGGGTTCGAGACCCGCCTGGGGAACTTGGCAAGACCTCATCTCTACAATAAATCAAAAATTAGCCGGGCGTGGTAGTGCGTGCCTAGAGTTCCAGCTACTTGGAAGGCTGAGGCGGAAGGATCGCCGGAGTCCAGTAGGTTGAGGCTGCGGTGGCTGGGAGCAGCCACTGCACTCCAGCCTGGGCAACAGAGTGAGACTCCAACTCAAAAAAAAAGGTTAATAACATTGAAACATTTCCAGAGTAAAAACAAATATGACTTGGTCACATAAAACCAATTGTGAGATGTTAATAAAATTATAACTCCTGAAATAATGCAAAATAAAACTATAAACAAAGTGAATTGTGTCTAGCTAACAATGATAGAAAAATCATATCATAGAGGAAAATAATGAAGACTGTGTTAAGAAATATACACAGAGACACAATCCTACATGTATTGTCCCTTTGCCAGCTTGAAATATCATCTCATTTTTTTTTAAAGATAAAAAATGTTTTAATATAAATTGCGTACAAGCTTACACTATATTTAGTGTGTTCTATAACGCATTAGGATGTTCACATCAACAAATGAATTGGTTTAAAGTTTAACATGCCCAAAATCACAAAGTGAAGAACGCGGTTTATTTATACATTTCATGACAGAGGATAATAAGTTATATTTTTTCAAAAGATTTGACTCTTCTTTCCACAAATAGAGGCTGATATATTTGCATCTTACTGAATAATATTTAATATTGAAACTAATGTTATTTTTGGATTAAATACTTATGATATATTACCATCTTTCTCCTACAGATACTCTGATTGTTCTATCTTCAACTTATGCCACGTCATATTTTAAAAATATTTTAGTGTAAATTCAACAAAGTGATTAGAAATCCGTAAGATCATTATTTTCTTAATATGAATTCCTTCAAGAGCCTTATTTACATGAATTATTTTTATATATCATGTATATATTATTTTTATATATCACAAGATCACTGTGAAAACTACAAAATATCAATAGGGTATAGGCAATAATCTAACAAATTCTGTGATAAAGCCAAATACCATATATGACATATGTTGACATTAATATGACTCATAGATATATGTCTATGAGCAAACAACCTTTTTAATCCAACAACTCCCCAATCAATGCAAAATATAAAACTGCTATCAGGCCTAACATTCTGAAATGGAACAATAAATATCCTGGATTGGAACATATTTTCCCAGAATGTGTTTTCAAACTACCCTTGTGGATAAATAAAAAATGAAAGTTTTTGAGTGATACTGGTAATGATACTATTAAATAAAGATAAAACACAAGTATGATAGAAACCTTCTTCTGAAACTTTTAACAGTTAAGTTTTATCAGCTAATTTGAAGTATAGCATTATACTTTAACTAAAAATACATTAAAATTTAAGTGTTCACAGCAGTAAATATTTGGCATGCTTCAATCAATGCAAAAATAAGAAGCCAGGTATGTATTTATCCCTTTACAAAGTTAAATGTGATGCTTTTGGTGTATTTTGTTTACTGACTTTATTGCAGTGAACATAACATTATTATTTATACAGTTGAAATAAATACATTTATACAGGTAACAATTTTTTCCGGTGAATGTGAAAAATATGTACCTTTTCATATGCTTGACCTAAAAACACAGAAATGATCAGGTTGACAACATTACAATTTTTTCTCCCATAAGTTGAGAGGAGAGAACTAAATTTGTTTTCAATCACAGAGGTCACTCGCTATCTTTCCTAATTGGGTAGGTCTGGGTGAAAATACCCATAGCAGTAATTCTGATGAAATTACTAATCTTTCCTAATGATTACACATCATATTACTTTTCATAGTTTATCTTCTAGGAACAAAGATGAAAGCATAATTACTTAATTGTCTGCCTAGGGGGTTGGATTATCTGGTGAAAACTGCAGTCTTCTGAGACTAACAACTCATTAATGATCAAACTGATGAATGCATATGCTTGTTCACTGAGGTTCATCTCATTTTTCCATTTACACTATAGAGTTAAAGGACTTGCCCTCATTATGTTTTCTTAAAAAAGAAAATTTGAAAAGAACATATAATTTATGGAAAAGAGTATGGGTTTTAACAGTAGTTAGAACTTGATTCTCAGCTCTGAAATTTAACATTTGTTTGGCAGTGGAAAAATAAAATCAACCATTTGATCTTCAGATTTATCATCTACAAAATGCAGATTATAATATTTGCCTTGCAGCATACATACAAGCATTACATAAAATAATTTATTAAAACACTGTGGACAACTCGTGTATCAGTTACCTATTGCATTCCATATTCAAAACCTCAGTGCCATGCAACAGCAAACATTTACATTTTCTTTCAATTCTATGCATCCCCTTACCTGGGATACACACAACTCAAGACATTTAGGCTGGTTCATAAGTAGGTGGTGTGACGGCAGGACAATGAGGGGCTACCTGGTCTCAGAGGCCCTTAGCTGATGTGACTTTGTTCCATGTGGTTTTATCATCCAGCATGCTAGCTGGTCCATGTTTTCATAGTAATAGTGATGCTTATGGGAGGGGTGTGGGGCCCAAGAGTAAAACTAGAAATTTGCAAGTTTGAGGCCTGGAATCAGCACACAGTTACTCCTGCTGCTTACTATTGACCAGTGCAAGTCACTGGGCCAGATCAGATTTGAGGTGTGGAGAAATAGACTCCTCTTCCTCTTAGGATGGTTTACAAAGTCTATTAAAGGGGGCATAGACACAGATGGAAGGACTCAGGTCCATATTTGGAATCAATTTACAAGAATATGGCTCAAAGGAAGCAATCAATAATTGATAATAGAATCAATAAAAGCATTCTATTATCTCTCTGTAAACACTATGTGTAAATTAATTACCATATCCCTCAAAAAGGGAAACATTGGACACATAACTGAACTCAGAATCTAGGGTCCTGATCTCGCTAATGTGCATACACGATGGTGCGACTTCCACTTAATATTGTCAAAGATTTGCCTGGATCTGTCATAGAGAGGTCTATGTGTCTCATCCACTAGACTGCCTCTCCAGTTTTATCATGCATCCCTCTCACCAGCCTCTTGTGTATATCCACAATGAGCAAATCACAGGGCTTTGCGTACAGATTATTTTCTCTCTTTAATCCATTTCTTTTTTCATATCTGGCAGATATCTTCGCATCCCCAAACTTTCAGCAGAGACATGTATTTTTGGATGCTCAGTCATATCTTATGCGTCTTTCAGAGCTTGGGATTTTTTTTTTGTCAGTATCCTCTACTAGGTCATGAAATCCTGCAGGATAATTTTCACCTTGATCTCTGTAGCCCCCCTGCCTAGATCATAGAAGGGCTTAGTATATGTTTGATGAGGAGATAAATGTACCTTTCACAAAATTATGGTATCTCCTGAATGACATCTGATCTATTTAGTCCCATTTTTTACCCACCGGCGAAGAGCACTATATGAAAGATAAGAGTATAACAATGAAGGAAATAGGTAGCTGAGTCTATTGCCAAGAAGATTTCTGTTTAGGAGGCAAAAACAGATATAGAGTTCAATACCATCAAGTTCTCTGTTTTTCACAACACATTCTGGTTTGGTAGTCTTCCTAGGGTGTTTAATATCCAAAATGTTTTCTCCAGTAAAATAAAATAACAGTATTCTGGAGTTTAACTATTTTGAACACTGTTTTTATTATTTTTTATTTATATGAAGATGGTTGGGCAATATAGTATACCAGGTCCCTTCCGGGAAGTGGATGAATGCTAAACACACTGCCAATTATAAATTTAAAGTTGAGATAATCACACACAAATATTATCCTAAGAGTGGACTGAGGAAGTATAAGTTGCTAAAAATTGTATTGGTATACAGCTACGATAACAAAGACATATGGTCATCAAAGTAAATGTCTGCAATTCAATGACTCAAGACAATAAGCAGACGAAATACACAAACTTAATAACAGGGCAGTCAAGGTGGCAACTAAAAGAGCAAACCAATTATATGTTTCATATATAATTTTGTTTCAGACAATGTGATTCTATATTAATACTACACCAGTGATTGCATAGAAATAGATTTTTCCATATGATATTTGTGAAAGAGATATTCAGAGTTAGTTCTGATACTTTGCTTGTTAAGGAGAGTGAATGGAATCATTAATAAACTAAATAGTTGCTTAATGGTGATTAGCAGACAATTCATTCAATCTTGTAACCTTGATTGATATAAAGATTTTGTGAAAAGCAAAGTAGATGTGGAAGCCTAAGAGCACACCAGAGTTGGATCCTGGGGGCTTTCACACATAAACTAAGCATAAGGAGACACTGAGATCTCCTTATTCACTGACATCAACAAATAAGATCATTCACTTAGTGACATAACAAATTCTTTTATCTAAAATAAATTATTGCAAAGATTTACTGAAATAAAATTTTAAATATATACCTTTTCACCTTTATGAAAATATTTTTATCCATCATATATATTTGAGCCATTTTAAAAAGGCTCAAAAGCAAAAATACTATTGCTACAGCCTAGTATATATTTATTTATTTATTCTGAGTTGGAGTCTAACTCCGTCGCCCAGGCTGTAGTGCAGTGGCACATTCACAATCATCCCAGGGTCGACCTGCTGGGCTCCGGCAATCCTTCCGCCTCAGCCTTCCAAGTATCTGGAACTACAGGTGTGCACTACCACTCCCAGCTAATTTTTGATTTATTGTAGAGAAGAGTTCTCGCCAAGTTGCCCAGGCTGGTCTCAAACCCACAGGCTCAGGCAATCCACTTGCCTCGGCATTCCAAAGTGCTGGGATTACAGACTGAGCCACCAAGCCTGGTCTGTATGTTAATTTGCTTTTTTAAAAGAGATCTGAATGTCAGAAGAAATATTAAAATATATCTTGTATATGGAGATATGTATAACATAGTTGCTAATATTTCCATCCTTGAAATAATATATTTGGAGGAAAAAAATCCAATATTTCTGTTTAATGAAAATATTTTGAATGTATTTGAATTAAGGAAATAATGTACTACACTTCATTCTAAGTAACCATTGTCATAAAAATTTCTGACTGTATTTGCCTATTTAGATGTGTGGTCCTTAAGCTAAGATTACAATTGCTCCATGTTGTATTTCATTCATTAATTCAACAAACACTTGTTGATTGCCTACTTTATCCTTTTCATTTAGAATGACCTTAAAATAAAAAGAAGTGAAGAAATAAGGAAATAAGGTCAGGAAGGAAGGAACCAAGGAAGGAAGGAACAAAAGAAGGGAAGAAAGAAAGGTGATTCTTAAACATAGTTGGCAGAACAGGAATACGAATCATCATTGTAGGGTCTTCCCTTAAATAATACAATGCCTTAGAGCATTTTGTATATTACTGTAGATTTCCACTGTGGGGTATTAGGTGTGCTCAGCACATCAGGAAAATGAACACATCCTAATTTAACTTCATAGTATTTATAGTAGCATTTTCTCATGTTTTCTTTTTTTAAATATTTACTTTTTATCCTTTTTTTATTTTAAAGATGTGGGGTACAATTCAGGATTAGAAAATAAGTGGTCATTGTACAGGTAAAGTGGGGGCCTCCCTTTGGTCCCTGCTTTGCCTGATTTGAGATCAGGTACCCACGTTGATGTTAAGTGCCCCCCTCTTTCTTCCCCTGGCAGTGTCTTGCTGCTGCCAAACCCCTTCTTATAGTGTTATGATACATGTTCAGGGGCTGTTTATAAGTGGGAACATGTGGAACTCAGTTTTTTGTTTCTGTGATAGATCAGATTATGAAAGACTCTCAGTCCATACAAGTGGCTGCAAAGTCCATAATTTTGTCCTTCTTTATGGCTGTGTAATATTCCATTGTGTATATGTACCACATATTTTTCAAGAAGTTTTATGAAGACCAAGATAGTAGAGATGTATGCTTTAGAAAGTAAAGATTTAAACATGCCAGCTGTCAAGTAGGGTAATAAAACACAAAAAGTCACTTTGAAGTAATAAATTCCCAGATCATTTCTTTGCATCAGACTTATCTTTGGTGAAAATATTTGCTGAACTCAAACTACAAGTAGCACTCTTTTTCTGGCACTGGAAACCCAGTAAAAAAGAACTTTGAGCTTTGAGGTTAGATGAGAAAGAAGGTACTAAATGCAAACAGAAACAGTAATAAGTGTACCTATTCAAATCTCAATCACTCTGTATGTATTTCTTTTTTTATTTGTTGTCAGCAGCATTTTTAATATCATGTAAATGATATTAAATGATATCACGCAAATGTGAATGTAATTTATATTGACGTGCATTGTGTCTTTAATTATGTTTTAATATTTAAATTTACTATTGAAATATTTATTGAAATTTAAAAATATATATAAATTGTAATTATATTGATGTTTAAAATCTATTATATTAAGAACACATATATTTAAATAAAGTTATTCATAATCACCTAAGCGAATTAACTGGAAATTTGTATTTGCATATTTGATATTATAGTATTCATCAATATTTAAAAATCTAAATTTGAATGATAAATACACAATTTTACTTTTCAGATAATAATGTTATATTATAGTGTGATAATTGACAAACTAGTATGTATTTGGCTTCATTTTTATGAAATTTCATGTAGCCTAACATATATATACATATGTACACAATTATGCACAGTTGTTTGCTTTTCAAAAAGAGGATCATAAACCCTATGTCTACAATTTGATTTCCTCACATTATATAATACAGCTTTTCTTTCAAGTAATAATTATACATCTGATTTCATTTTAATATGTACACATGATATATATAGTTTGTGTGTGCTTGTATATATATATATATATATGTAATTTAAAAATCACGTAAAATAAAATTTTATTTATCCCTGGTTGTACCACATCCTACCCTATCATGTGATAACTGGGAATGCAGATGTATAATTATTACTTGAAAGAAAAGCTGTATTATATAATGTGAGGAAATCAAATTGTAGACATAG
>CAUYQG010157606.1:0-20720 GCA_963574415.1 Tarsius wallacei | reverse complement strand
ACATGTAAAACAATTAAAAATAAATAAGTAAAACAAATGTTTATCTGACTTATATGTGGATGCATATAAAACATTCTCCTTTGCATATCTCCAAATGGAGCAATCTAAGTATTCTACAACTGCCTATTTTTTACTTGATTGCGTCCTATATCAGCACATATACTTCATTCTGTTTTAAAATGTGTCACCAATGTTAAGGAAATGACTGAATGGGAAATAGTATAAATAGGATGGATATTTTCTGAAGATCCTGTAGCTATTCACTTTTCTAGAAAAATCCCTGGAATAGCTCTGGACCATGCATGGAGCTCAGCTGGTGTAGGATAGATCTGCATGTTTCTAAGAAGAGAATCCATAGGCTTTTGCCAAATATTCTGTAATTAAAATAGCTTGTAGTTTGATTGGCAGATGACTGCTGAATTAGGTGGGTGTGAAATGTCCTCATGGAGCTGGTGAAACATGAAAAAAATATCTTGAAGTATCATGAAACTAACGCTATAGTTTCAACTGGCAGAGTTGGTAGGACATTCCCGGCAGAAGAAACAGCATGAATAAAGACCTGGAAGTGAGAAATGTCAGAAGCGTAAACTCCTAAAGAGAAGTTCTGGTGAGTGGTGAGCTCCAGTTTGCAAAGGCTGGTGTGTTACAGAGTGGGCCTTTATCCTTTATGTTAGGAGTCGGAAACTCAGTTGTCTCGGGGAACAGAACAAATGTGTGATATAAATGCTTGTACAACCTATGAATAGGGGCAACTGAGACTGAACTAGGGAGCATATGTTCCATGTGATGAAATTTACATTTAATTCATTTTTTAGTATCGCTTAACAAACCGAAACATCTGGGTTGGCCCTCAGACCATCAGTCTGCTTGGGTATTAATGAAGTGAAGTGACATTACCCAGTTTCTCTGAAGCTCACTTGGAAAGAAAGAAACTAGGAACAGAGCAAGGGAGCGATAATAAAATCCTGAACCACAGAGACAGGAGGTAATTGTGGTAGGACTTGGAGAATGATTAGGGCACGGTGTGGGGGCAGGGACCAGAAAGAGACAAAGCTGACACTCAGGTTTCTAAAGTAGTTGACCTGAGTGAACAATGGCCATAGTAAATCAGTGAGTTAGAAGTATATTTGGAAAGTCCAAATGGTGATATTATTATTAATTACAGTAAAACTAGTTAACATTGAGCTCTCATTATGTTACACTTTTTACATGTCTTAACTCCCCTAGTCCCCAGAACAGCCGAATTAGGTGGGTGCTATTATTATCCCCACCTAGCACACAGGGAAACTGTGGCATAGAGCGTTAAGACCAAATACTTAGTAAAGAGGAAACTAGAAGTTGAGCACAGACAGAGCAGCTCCATGACCCACACTCTTAACTACTATGCTCTGTATCCTCTTGGGTGGTTTGGTGACTTGGAATCCAGAAACTCAAGGGAGGGGTCAGAGCTGGTGACATTAATGTGAGAACCATGATCACAGAAATGATGGTTGTTACTACAAGAATAGATGATGCCCTTAAGAAGGGTGAGTAGGCTGTTCAGGATGTTATCAGTGTATTTGTCTGTCGATATGGTCCCTTGTTGACAGCAATGACCTTGTTTGTGCTGCTGACTGCTCTATTTTCAGTGTCTAGCATGTAGTACATGTACAATAAAAATTTGTTGAATAAATTAATGAATTAATGAAATCCCGGGGAGCACCGTAATCTGAGAGAAGAACTCAGCAATTAAGAACTCTCAAAAGGAGACAAAAAGAACGAATCAAAAAGGTAGGAGATGAAGCAAAAGATTCAATGTCATAGGACATAGGATTTTTTTTTAATTTAAAAAAATGAGAGGAATATCAAGAAGGACGAGATCAAAATGGGCCATGCCCCATGGAAATTCCATAAGATGAATTTTGAAGAATATCTTCCTTTTTTGTTGTTGGCAACTAGAAAATCCCTTCCTTTACATTCTTATCAAATTTCTTAAATATGTATAGGAAAGTTTTCTGTTTTCCTATGTTTCTGAGAAGTTCTTCCTAAAGGAAGTTGAGTAGGAGATAGAGATGGGGAGTCCCAGACGAATTCATCGATCAAGTTGATTGACCATGATGCCGTCATCATCAGTGTTGCTCTCTAAGTCCAAGACTGAGGGTGGAGCCCAGAAGGAAAAGTGAGAAAAGGAAGAAACAGCTTCTTGTGTGTGCATTGTTTCTCCTTTCCTACAGTTCAGTGTCTTTTCTTCTTCCTGCCGTTAAACATTTCTGTTCACTCGATTTTTAACAATTAAACAGTTTCTGATTCCAAATGACTTTTTCATTTGGAAATGAGGGTTGAAATTAATAAAAAGATAATGCAACCAGTAAGCTAGCATATACCTGAACATTTAGATGAAAGGGTGGAGTAATTTTTGTACTTGAGATATTAAATATCATATTTAATAAATTAAGGTCTCCATTCACTTTAAAATCCTACTTTGATTTTTTAACATATATTTTCAATTTCTTCTTCTCAGATAATTTTAGACTTCTTTTTTTTTTTACAACATGCCATACACTTTAAAAAAATTTATCGAATGCCACATTTTTATAGGCACTAAAAGGAACACTTATTTTTTCTCTAGTTGTTTTTATGACCCAGAAAAACAAGGATCTTACATATTAAACAGCTCTAATGTTAAAGTGACAGCAAGAGCTATGTGTAAGAAGCATGAAGTATAATTTACAAGAGCAGCTCATCACTATTCAGTGAGGGTATTCAAGCTTAGTAAACATACACAATGGAATAGTGAAAAGCAGCTACTTTTTGTCCTATCACTGGTTTCATTATCTTCACAGGAGTCATGAGCACACAAGAAATGCTTTCTAAAATCCTGTGCTAGATTATTTGGAACCAATAGACTGCTTTGTATTACCAAATAGCCAATATGTTCAGAACTAACATTTAGGTTAGTGACAGTTTATGAGCCAATACCATCATAAAATCACAAGCTTTAAGAAAATTATTTTCCATTTTTTAAAATATAATTTATATATAGTAAAATGTATCCTTTTTAGCATTTAGTTTTTAGAGTTTTAAAATACGGTCATGTAACCACTACCACCATCAAGATGCAGAACCATGCCATTGTCCAATTCCTCCATGCCTCTGTTGTGGTCATCATCTCTTCAAACTCCAGCCCTTGGCAATCACTGACCTGTTTTTCCTACAGTTTTGTTTATGTTATGTAAATCAGGTCATAGAGTACATAGCCCTTTGAGTTCTCCCTTTTGCACTTAGCATAGTGCATTTGAGATTAATTCCTGTCGTTTTGTGGAACAGTTGTTGTTTATTGCTGAGTAATATTTTGTGGTATGGACTGTACCACAGTTGGTTTATCCATTCTCCAACTGAGAAACATTTGGGTAGCTTCTAGTTATTGGTGATTACAAAGCTACTACAAACATTCATGTGCACATTTTTGTGAGAATGTAGTTTTCATTTTAGCTCAGTAAATACCTAGGAGTCAGATTGTCGGGTCATATGGCAAGTATGTGTTTAACTTTATAAAAAACTGTTGGATGTGGTGGGCTTGCCTGTAGTCCCAGCTAGTAGGGAAGCTGAGTTGGGAGGATCAGCTGAACCCAGGAGTTTGAGGCTGCAGTGGGCAATGATTGTACCACTGCATCACTCCAGCCTGGGTGACACAGAAAGGCTCTGTCTTTAAAAAATAAAAGTAAATAAATAAGGAAAAGAAGGAAGGAAGGAAGGAAGGAAGGAAGAAAATTTGCCAAACAGTTTTCCAAAGTGTCAGCAATATCTAATATCTGTTAGCCTAAGTTGCTTGGTATTCTTGCTGGAGCTTGGCATTTTAATTTGTTTTGAAACTTAGTTATTCTAATAGCTGTGTAATGCTATCACATTGTGG
Organism: Tarsius wallacei; assembly: GCA_963574415.1. Classification (NCBI taxonomy): domain Eukaryota; kingdom Metazoa; phylum Chordata; class Mammalia; order Primates; family Tarsiidae; genus Tarsius; species Tarsius wallacei. Next base: position 16,828 of record CAUYQG010157606.1, on the reverse strand, counting down.
TTTTAATTTACATTTCTATACTGACTGATGCTGCTCAAGATATCTTTATATGCTGATTTGACATCTATATGGGAAGTATCTGTTCACTTTTTTCATTGAGTTTGAGAATCTTATATATCCTAGTTATAAATCCTTTATTAGATATGTGATTTGCAAATATCTTCTCTCAACCTGTGGCCTGCATTTTCATTTTCAAAATAGTTTATTTCAAAAAACAGAAGTTCTTAATTTTGACAAAATCCAATTTACCTATTTTCTTTCTTATGTATATGTTTTGATATTGTAGTTAAGAGATCTTTGCCTAACTTATGATCACAAAGATTTTCTTCTGGAAATTTTATAGCTTTAGTTCTTATATTTAAGTCTATGATTCATTTTGTGTTGATTTGTGCATAAGATGTGAAGTATTATGAATCTAGGTTCATTTTCTTGCATGTAGATATCCAATTGTTCCAGCACCCTTTGCTGAAAATGAATTGCCTCTGTACCTTGTTAAAATAAATGGAATATATATATGCTCTGTTAAAATAAATTGAAAAAATATATATGTCTATTTCTGAACTTTGTATTATGTTTCATTGTTCTATATACCTTTAAATTTGCTAGCTTTATAGTAGGTCAGGAAATCAGGTAGTATGAATCCTCCACCGTTATTCTTTTATTTTTATTTTATTTATTTATTTATTTTTGAGTTGGAGTCTCACTCCATCGCCTAGGCTGGAGTGCAGCGGCACGCTCACAGCCACCCCAGAGTCGATCTGCTGGATTCAGGCGATCCTTCCGCCCCAGCCTTCCAAGTAGCCAGAACTACAGGCAAGTGCTACCACACCTGGTTAATTTTTTGATTTATTGCAGAGATGATGTCTCACCAAGTTGCCCAGGCTGGTCTCAAACCCATGGACTCAAGCAATTCTCTTGCCTCGGCCTCCCAAAGTGCTGGGATTACGGGCTTGAGCCACCACGCCTGGCCTATTCTTTTATTTAAAAATTGTTTTTGGCTATTCCAATTCTTTGGCTTTTCTAAATAAGTTTTAGAATTCATTTGTCAATTTTTACAAAGGCCTTGGGGGGAATTTTAATTGGAATTGCATTGAACCCATAGATCAATTTGGGGAGAAGTAACATTATGACAATATTTCATCTTCTAAATGATAAACACAGTATATCTCTTCATTTAAGGTACTTTTAAAATTTATTTGATTGGTACTTTGTAGCTTTTAATATATTTTGCAAGATTCATATCTAAATACTTTATGGGTTTAGTGCTATCGTAAATGACACTGTTTTTAAACTTTACTAAACTGTTTATAAACTAATTGTTTATGTTATTATATAGGAACAATGATATTTGTGTATGGAAACATTGTATACAGAACACATAATGTTTCTATATATGGAGGTATTTATTTTTCATATTGACTTTGTATCATAAAACTGTTCAAAATTTACTTAGTTTTGGTAGCTTTTTTGTAGATTTTTTAGGAATTTTTATATAGACAATCATGTCATTTGCAAATAGAAAGCATTTTATTTCATTCATTCCAATCTATATGCCTTTTATTTCTTTTTCTTACCTTACTGCACTTGCTATAACCTCCAGTAAAAATGTGCAATAGAATTGGTGAGAATAGACATTTTTGTCTTGTTATTGACCTTAGGGGAAAAGCATTTAGTTTTCTATCATTGAATATGATAGTAACTGTAGTTTTTTGTTTTTTGTTTTTTTGCTGATATACTCTTTATCGGGTCATCAAAGTTGCCTTTTATTTCTAGTTTTCCGAGAATATCATGAATGAATGAAGAATTTTGTCAGAGGCTTTATATGTACTCATTCTGAAAATGGTATGGTTTTCCTGTTTTTTTTGGAGTTGAGGTGCAACTCTGTCACCCAGACTGGAATGCCATGGCACCATCACAGCTCACTGTAGCCTTGATCTCCTGGGTTCAGGTGATCCTTTTTACTCAGTTTTCCAAGAAGCTAGAAATACAGGTATGTGCCACTGATAATGCCCAGGTAATCTTTTGATTTTTTTTTTGGTAGGGACAAGGCTCACTATACTGCTTAGGCTGGTCTTGAACTCCTGGGCTCAAGCAATCCTCCCACCTTGGCCTCCCAAAGTGCTGGGATTATAGGTGTGAACCATCACATCCAGCCTGGTTTTACTTCTTTAGTCTTTTGATAAAGTGCATTATATTGATTGATTTTTTGAACACTGAACCAGCCTTGCATTCCTGGGATAAATGCTACTTGATCCTGATGCATTGTCTTTTTATATATTCTTGCACTTAATTTCCTACTATGTTGCTGAAAACTTCACATCTATGTTCATGACAGGTATTGGTCTTCCTTTCTTATAGCATACTTGTCTCATTTTGGTACTTGGAAAATGCTGGTGTCATGAGATGAGTTGCAAAGTGTTTCCTCTTTTTTTCTGTATTCTAGAGTAGTTTGTGCAGAACTTCTACTGTTTTCTTCCTTAAATATTTAACAGACTTCTCTAGTGAAACCACCTGGGCCTGAAGGTTTTTTTGTTTTTTGTAGGAAGTATTTACTACATATTCAACTCCTTCAAAACATAAAGTATTATTTAGGTTATCTTTTTTCTTGATTGAGTTTTAGTAACTTATGTCTTGGAAGAAGTGTATGTATTTCATCTAAGTTAACAAAATTATGACCATAGAGTTGTTCATGGTATTCTCCTTTTTATCTTTTTAATGTCCTTAAAGTCTGATGATGTCTCCTCTTGCATGACTAATATTTATAATTTGTACCTTCTCTCTTTTTTTCCTTGGTCAATCTGGCTAGATGTTTATCAATAGTGCTAATTTGTTCAAGAACCAGTTTTTGATTTCACTGATGTAAGATTTTCTTCCAAACAAAATCATTGTGTGTTATAAGTTTCTCTTAGGCATTGCTTTGTTGAAACCACAAATTTTGATATGCTGTGCTTTCATTTTCACTCAATTCAAAATATCCAACTTCCTGGTGGTTTCCTTTTGACATAATCAATATATGGGATATTTTACAGATACCTTCTTTGTTCATTTCTAATTTTCACCTATAGATTCATAGATCGTATTCATTATGTCATAAGAACAAATTTTGAATAATTTCAATTTTTGAAATGTGTAAGGTTTGTGTTATGACTGATAAAGTGAAATATCTTGGGAAATGTTCTATGTATACTTGAAAATAATATCTAGTTTACTGTTTTAAGATAATGTATTCTATAAACATTGGTTAGGTCAAGTTGCTGACAGTATTTTTCAAGTTTTTAATATCTTTACTAATTTTTTCTCTATTTGTTCTACGAATTGCTGCAAGATGAATGTTGAAATTTTCTATTATAATTGTGGGTCTTTAAAATTTGTCCTAATAGCATTATCTGTTTTTGCTTCATATAGTTTGAAGCTCTCTTATTAGATGCATATATATTTAGGATTATATTGATTCTGGGAGAATTGACCCTTTTATAATAATGCAAAGTTTCTTTTTATTCCTGGTAATAACCACTTTTCTGAAGTTTATTTTGATATTGTTATAGCTATTCCAGGTTTCTTTTGACTAGTGTAGCATGGTAAATATTTTTTCATATTTTACTTATTTGCATATTTACATTTAAAGTGGGTTTCTTGTAGACCATATAGAGTTGGGTCTTACTTTCTTATCCAATCTGACAATCTTTGTCTTTTATGTGGTGTATTTAGAACTATTATGCTTAATGTAATTAATAATATGGTTGAATGAAAATATATCATCTTCAGAGCTCTTTTCTATTTTTTCTAAATGTTTGTTGTTTCTAAATTTTTTCTTCCTTCATTTGGAATATTATTCATTATTCCAATTTTATCTCCATTCTCAGCTCATTGTTTAAGCACTATTTACTTTTTTTGGTGATTTTAATTGTTATCCTAGATTTTACAGTTTAGAGTCTTGAAATGAATCTGTCCCTTCTAATAATATTATGTCATTTCATATGTAATATAAGGCCCTTACTGCAACATACTCCCAATTTCTCTATCATCTTTTGTGTTATTGTTGTCATACATTTTACTTTTCCACATGCTAAACCACACAATACGTTGTTGTTTTTTCTTATATACATCAGTTATCTTTTATAACAATTAAAGTAAGAAAAAAAATTTTAATATTTACTTTCATTTGTCCCTTTTCCAGTGCTCTTCATTACTTGGTATAGATTCAAATTTATTTCTGTTATTATATTTCTTTTGCCTAACAAACTTTCTTTAACATCTTTTGTAATGCAGTTCTGTTGGTAACAAATTTTCTCAATTTTTGTTTTTTTAGAGAAAAATTGTGTTTCTTCTTCATTGTTTCTAATGTTGAAATAAAATTTTACTAATTGTGAAATTCTGACTTGACAATGTTTTTTCTCCCTGCATTTTAAAGACATCACTTTGCAGTTTTCTGGTTTGCACAGCATCTGACAAGAAGGCTGCTGTAATTCTTGTCATTTCTCCTATATGTAGTACGTCTTTTCAATTTTCTCTCTGTCTTTAAATCTTTGGTTTTCTGTAGTTTGAATATAATATGCCTAATTTTTGCTTGTTTTTATGTTTTTAATGCTTGATGTTTCTTGAACTTCTTGGATCAATGGTTGGTGTCTGTTATTAATTTTTGGGACATTCTTGGCTGTTCATAAATTTCTTTCTTCTCTTTTTAGGTTCAAAAGGTATATGTGCAGGTTTGTTACATGGGTATATTGTGTGGTGGTGAGGTTTGGACTTCTACTAAGCCCATCATCCAAATAGTGTGCATGGTACCCAGTGGGTAGTTTTTCAACCCTTATCCCTCTCCCTCTCCTCTTTAAGAGTTTCCGGTGTCTGCTGTCCTCATCTTTATGTCTGTGTGTACTCAGTTTTTAGCTTCTACCTATAAGTGAGAACATGATGGTAGTTAGTTTTCTGTTTCTGTGTTAGTTTGCTTAGAATAATGGTCTCCAGCTGCAACCAAGTTGCTACAAAGAACATGCTTTCATTTTTCTTTAAGGCTGTTTAGTGTACCATGGTGTATATATACCATATTTTCTTTATCCAGTTCATTATTGATGGACACCTAGGTTTGTTTGATGTTTTTGCTCCTATGGATAGTGCTGTGATAAATATACAAATGCAAGTGTCTTTTAGGTAGAACACTTTAGGCTTCTTTGGGCACATACCCAGTAGTAGGATTGCTAGGTCAAATGATAAATATACTTTTAGTTCTTTGAGAAATCTCCAAACTGCTTTCCACAGGGACTAAACTAGCTTACATTCCCACCAACACTGTATTAGCATTTTCTTCTCTCCACTACCTTGCCAACACCTTGCCAACATCCGTACTTTTTTGACTTTTTAATAATAGCCATTCTGATTCGTGTGAGATGGTATCTCAGTGTGGTTTTGATATGCATTTATCTGATGATTATTGATGCTGAGCATTCTTTCTTGTTTATTGGCTACTTGTATGTCACCTTTTGAAAAGTGTCTTTTCATGTCCTCTGCCTGCTTTTTAATTTTTTTTTTCCTGTCAATTTGTTTAAGTTCCTTATAGATACTGGATGTTAGGCCTTTGTCAGATGTGTAGTTGGCAAATTTTTCCCCCCAGTCATATATTTCTCCTGTCCTTTTTTTTTCTTTCTTTCTTCTCCTTCTGGTAATCCAGTCACATAAATGTTTAATCTTTTTTTATTTTATTTTTTTTTGAGTTGACGTTTCACTGTCAAGCAGGCTGGAGTGCAGTGGCATGCTCACGGGCACTGCAGCCACGACCTGCTGGGCTCAGGTGATCTTTCTGCCTCAACCTTCCAAGTAGCTGGAACCATAGGTGCATGCCACCACATCTGACTAATTTTTTGACTTATTGTAGAGACGAGGTCCTGCCAAGTTGCCTAGGCTGACCTCGAACCCCTGAGCTCATGCAATCCTCTGTCTTCCGCTTCCCAAAGTTCTGAGATTACAGGAGTGAGCCACTGTGCCTGGCTAATGTTCAATCTTTTGACACTGTCTTTCAGCTTTTGGATTCTGTTCCTATTACTATTTTTTCTTTGTTCTTTCAGTAATTTCTACTGATTCATCTTCAAGTTCATCGATTCATCAACCGAGTCCCTTCTACTGCTAAGCCTTTTGAGGGCATTCTTTATGCTTTTTGTTTTTTATTTCTAGAACTTCCATTTAATTCTTTCTCAGATATTCCATTTCTCTACTGAAATTTACCATCCATTTTAGCATTAAATTCCTAGTCTGATAGCTTCAGTATCCGTTTCATATGAGTCTGGTTCTGCTGATTGCTTTGACTCTTTTTTCTTGATACTTTGGTATGCCCCTTAATTTTTTAAAATGAAAACTAGACATCCTGTATAAGGTAGTACAGACTGAGGCAAATAGTTTTTATGCTAGTAGATAAGGGGCATGCTTTTCTTTCTTCTAGGTGTTGAGTAGGGAATGATTGAGCAATCTAGTTACAATTTTAGCTGGGTTTGAAACTTAGCTGTTGTTGTTAGGATTACCCACAGTAAACCATAGTCTTCAAATTCCCCTAGTGTTTACTCTGTATTTAGGGTGTGGCATGGTTTCAAGGAGGGTACTGTCAATACCTGCTCCGCCCTCAATTTAGGTCTGTCCTTTGCGCTGCACCTCAGTGGTGATCTCTTCATGTGCGTGTCCCATTCAGCAATAAAATGCTATTAACTTATTATAGGGAAATCTTTGTTTTCCTGATTAAGCTTTAATATTAGACAGTCACTGTGTGTATGGTTGGTGGGCTTCCTCAATGAGTCTGCCCCAGCCTCACGGGTAGGTCTATATTCAGCAAGGATACCTATCCCTGACTCTCAAAGCTAGAGGACTTTCCCTTAGTTTCAATGGGATCTCCAACACCTCTTTCTCTCCCTTTTCTTTTCTTTGCTCATTCTAGTGGTTAAGATCTCTTCTAGAAGTAATATACACCAAGAAACAAGAGATTATAAATTTCTAGCAAGGGCTATTAGGAATATATTTGAAGCCCTTGATGATTTCTCAATCTAAGGTACAACCACATGGAGAGTTGGAGCTGCCATGGCATAAGAAAAGGAAAGATTCCTACTCTGGTTTATGTTATGAATCCTTGCAAGTTGGACATCTCAGAACAACAGACACAGCTGTTCAACTTCTACAGTGGAGCAAGCACTACATTTTTCAAAGGCTAGTTGTGGCCTACTTGGTAGGCAAGAAATAAGAATTTGGCATACTATTTTTTAGAAATATAAAATGAATTGAGTCATGAAGATGAGAGATGAGGACATTTATTCAATTAAACGGTTGGCATTGGAAGTTAAATTCTCCTTTAAATCTTATACGAAATTAAATTTCCAAAATGAAAGAATCAGGAACACTGGAAGCCACAAGGTTTTCTTTTTTTTTCAACTGGAAGGAACATTTCTTTCTCCTCCAGATAAAATGGGTGCTCTTTGCTAAGCATTGTCACTGCTAAAGGGCTTTTCCATTGTTGCAATCCATCAATCCTTGTTTTTCCTTGGCAGGCTACTAGTTTATCGGTTGAAAAGCCAATAGGTAGTGACTACAGCCATTACCTAAGAAGCAGGTCAATATGATTTCTGTCGCTCTGTAACTGAGAAACCTAAAATGCAAAGAAAATTGTGTGGCCCCAAATCCCCAGGAAGTCAGTGTGTACGTTTATTGCCTAGACTTAGCTATTTCCTTTTCTCGGTCCTGTAGATAGCATTAATGTATCAGAAATTGTCCAAGCATGAGACATTAGTTACACAGAATGTTACTGTATGTTTGAATATTTTTAACAAACATTTACTTCTAGCTCCTCTTTTAAAATCAAGGCTGTGGTGCTGAAAAGCTACAAGGAGTTTTACTCTCTCAGTTACAACATTTAAAAAAAATCTTGCAAAGTAGTCTTCTGCTAAATTAGAAATAATAAACAGCTAAAGTTATATGAGAATCATAAAGCATGTGCATTAGTCTTAGTTTGGAAATATTTGGGGTGGGAGGGTTGATGGTAGCATGGCAACAAAACCTGTCTAACCTGGGAAGATGAAGAAATGGCATCGGTGTCCCTCATTTATACTCTGAACACAAGAGTACAAAGTACAAAGTCTGGCAAATGCAAAAAAAGAATCACATTAGCAATAATCAATACCACCCTTCCCCAAAATAGTAGAGAGACCCTGCAGCTTTCTGATCCAGTCCATCCTAATATTTGTATCCAACTGGTGTCTATCAGATGTGTTTTAGTTCTGGAAGCCATGTAAATCTTGGGAATATGAAAAAAATTAAGGAATCTATAAAAATATAAGTGAAGGAAAGGAAAGAGGGAAATACTTTCCTCAAGTCTTAATTGTTGTCACTAAGAAGACAGAAATACTGTGTGAATTTTATTTCAATTGAGTTAGAATCCAAAGAACAAAAAAGAATGAAAAAAGGAAATATGTGATAAGGATGCTCAATCAACATGTCAGAAGAATAAGGAAATTCTCATAAATTTGAACTTGGACAATGATGTCACTTACTCCTATTACATACTTAATGTGAAACCTGCTGTCTGCCCATTCTTTCTCCCAGCATCTTTCCTGTCTTTTTTTTTTTTTTTGAGTTGGAGTCCCACTCGATCGCCCAGACTGGAGTGCAGTGGCTGCTCCCGGCCACCGCAGCCTCGACCTGCTGGGCTCCGGCAATCCTTCTGCCTCAGCCTTCCGAGTAGCCAGAATTACAGGTGCGCGCTACCATGCCCGGCTAATTTTTTTGATTTATTGTAGAGAAGAGGTTTCGCCTGCCTGTCTTTTTATGTCTCAAGGACTTGGGGGTGGGTTGAATTGACATTCTCATCCACTCAGCAAAGGGAAGAGAGAAAGAAAAAGATGAAGAAAGAAGAAGGAAAGGAAGGAAGCAGAAGAGAAGATGATCAAAGATCAGGAAGAATGGGGAGACAAAAGGCAACAAAGGTCAGTTCTCTTGGAGAAAAATATCTTTTACTTTACTTTTTGGACCTTCTTAAGAAATATCTATATCATATTTATAGTATGTATATATAATGTATTACATATACAATTTCCAGCAGATACGAAAAGTCTCCAGCTGTCTAAAAGTAATTTCATCCTTCAATTCCTCAGTCTTGGCAAAGTTTGAGGCTTTTTTAGGGAGCCAATTTAGAAGATCACATATACGCAGAGGATAAGTGACTGTCTGTGAAAGACATTATTATCATTATTTTTAAAGAGGCATTTGGGTAAAGGAAGTCAAACTCTTAGTATCCAGATATTGGTCATGCATCTGAAAGCAGAAAAAAATAAATTCATGTAGTTATATGCAATTATGGAAAGTTTAGAAAAACCATCTGTTCTTGAAAGCCGAATTTCCCTCAACCCCACTAGATGTCAAAAACCCAAGTGAATGTGGGGGAAGTGAGTGTTAAAACTAATTTTGCACATAAAAAGTGTCTATAATTTATGCAAATAAAACTGTACACCCCTGGAAGGGTCTTTCAAAATTTCCCAGTGAATTTCCAGATGTTTTAAAAATTTAAACATACTCTCCCGTATGGTTTTGGAGGCATGTGACCACTCTCCAGATTCACTGATGTCTTACAAACATTGAGCCATGTCAATTACCAGTACAAGGTTATTTCATTTGCAAATGAAATCCAAGGCAAGAGAAAGACACTAGAAACAAAAAAGAAGAGTCTTAAAAATGGATTTCTCAAAAACCCAAATGCAAATTCATTTGTGTGTGTATATGAGTGTGGGTGTGTGTGTGTGTGTGTGTGTGTGTGTGTGTGTATAGGTAGGTCTTTGTTTTTTTGCAACAGGTATGTTGGCCAGGCTGGTCTTGAACTCCTGGACTCAAGCAATGCTCCTACCTCAGCCTCCCAAAGTGCTGGGATTACAGGCATTAGCCACTGCACTCTGCCTCATTTGTCTGTTTTTAAATATAGAAGCAAGCATGTATCTGGTGAGCTAATAAATCTGTTTGACATGTACGATGGAATTATGGGAGTGTGGATAGAAAGGCTCCTTCCACCTTTACATCATTAGGAGTCTTTTAACTTTCAAAGCCTTTATTACACCACTTTTGGGAAACACTGTCTAAGCTATCTCACTTGAGGCTCCAATTATTTCTACAACTTAGTATACAGCTGCTTAACATTTTTTTTTTTTTTTGAGTTGTGGTCATACTCTCACCCAGGCTGGAGCGTGGTGGCGCGATCACAGTCTTGAACTCCTGGGCTCAAGCAATCCTCCAGCCTCAGCCTCCTGAATAGCTGGGACTAGGAGCATGCACCACCACACCTGGCTACTTTTTTTGTAGAGACAGGGTCTTGCTATATTGCCCAGGCTGATCTTGAACTTGGGGGCTCAAGCAACCTTCCTGCCTTTGCCTCCCAAATTGTTGGGATTACAGATGTGAGCCACCACTACCGGCTAGCTTCTATACTCAATGCCTACATGATTCATTTCCAAGTATTTATATGTTACTTGTAAATCTTTGAAGGCATTCTTCTTTTATAAATTTCCTGCTGCTCTTCCTAAAATGCAAATTCTGTTCATAACCTTCCCAGACTACATGTCTGACTATTTGCCCACCTGCCAGCATCACCCTAGTTTTAACAGAAAATTTATTATCTTACAAAGGGCTTTTCCATAAAAAGGAATAAAAACTCCATAGGGGAGAATCTACGAGGGGTGAGAGGTCTTTCCCAGTTCAAGTAACTTCTCACCTCTCCTCTTTACTTATAATCCTTTCTCGTTAGTAAAATGCTGGTTTTTGAAAGGGAGCAAGACCAGGGCTTGACTGTTTACTTTAACAAGAATAAACAAGTGCTCATGATCTGAACTGTGATTACCATCATGCGGCAATATTTCCAGGACAAGCTGCTTTCACTGTCTCGAGGTTTCAATGACCTTTCGTGAGAAGGTATCTTCCTCAGTGCAAGTTGTAGATTTTATTTATGGGAAATTAAGAAAAGCCTGTTCACAGACTTAGTCTGATAAATAGGTTGTGTGTAGCCTTAAAGAAAACAAATGCCTGCAGGCAACCTGCTGGATGTGAAATATAGACTGTGGGGTGGAGGTGGGGGGAGAAAGAAATTTTCAAATCCTCACATTGGTAAACACTTGGAAACCAAGGAAAATAGGAAAGCTAATACTATTTTAAAATACACTTGGGGTGAATTCTTATAATTTTCTGTTGTCTTGGCATTCATTTTGAATATAAGTTTAACTTTCTCATACCAGAGCAGGGCTCAGTCACCCTCGATGCCGTTTCCAGTTCTATAGCACACCTAGATAGCACAAGTTGGTGGCTAGAGATAAGAACTTAGGCATTTCCCCTGCTTCGTAGGCTGGGCTTCTTGTCCTCCCAGGCCTTCTTTAAATGGACCCTTTAGGCATTTCCCCATGAACTTAAAGTAATACACGCCCTATGTCCTTTTACATACTACAAGCTGCCATGCCTTCTCATTCTCTGGGCCCAGCTCCTCATTTCTCCCATGTGTGACCCCAGGATAGAGGACTCCCCTCCTAATGCCCCCCTTGCCCAGGATCTGTAAGTACAAATCTTTGAAATGATTTCCTATCACGGTGATGTATTGAGTTTGCACCTTCCATTTGAAGAACCAAAAGCTTCCCCAGGCTGGGTTTTCCCTGAGATACCTGGGAGAACACCAGTTCAGCCTTCTAGTGCCAGAGCGATAGGCAGGCATAAACTGGACACGGGTCAGACAAGAGTCATGAGGTCAACTGCCAGGATAAGCAAGTTCCCCGTGTGAGGGACTCCCTGGACGCACGTCGGACTACTAGGCATTAGTCTGTTGTCCATCAGGTAAGGGAAGGATCCTGTAAAAGGCACGCTGTAAACACCCACCTCTAACCCCTCTTCATTTCTCATTAGGACAAGTTTGCTAGTTGGTCTGGTACCGGAACCCCAATTTAGCTGAGTGCTCGCACAACAACACTTGCTTTTATTCACCCATGTATGTGCACACACACACACACAGGCCCTGACTGGGCTCTGAATACCACTAGGCTTTTCTCTTTGGCACAGAGCAGCATTAAACTTCCAACCTCCAAAACAAATCGCAAGTCTATTAAAAGTGAACACATCAGGACAACACCGATTTCATTCAGCAAGTGATTTTCCACCTCTTTAGTTACTACAGTTTTTTGAAATCCTTCCTCATTTTCTTTTCCAATAGAGAGAGAACATTAATACTGTTTCCTCAAGGAACTGACCACATTTTACTTGAAGTTATTGATAAACAGGGCTAACTGATAACACAGTTATTCAGGAAGGAAGCTAACTTGGGGAAAATGGAAGAATTCACCTTTCTTTCAAAAGGACAGACTAGTAATATACTTTGTGAGCCTCTGTGGCCAGTGGTATGATGTACTTGCATGTCCATTGAGTTGTGAGTTGTACATACAACTCTGTTACTGACAATTTGAAAGTGCTAAAGAATGAGACGTAATTTGGTTTTATACATTAGAGTGGATTTACAATCATCCCTATTATAAAATCATAGTCAGCCAGGCATGGTGGCTCACGCCTGTAATGCCAGTGCTTTGGGAGGCCAAGGCTGGAGGAGCACTTGAGGCTAAGATCACTGGGAAACTGTGGCAAGACTGTTTCTACAAAAAATTTAAAAATTAGCCAGGTGTGGTGGTACGAGCCTATGGTTCCAACTGCTACTGAGGCAGGAGGATGGCCTGAGCCCAGGAGTTTGAAGTGGCAGTGAACTGTAATTACACCACTGCACTCCAGTTTGGGAGACAGAGGGAGACTCTGTCTCTAAAGGAAAAAACAATAACATAAAAAAGGAAGTTCGGTGACTCAGCCTGTAATCTCAGCACGTTGGGAGGCCAAGGGGAGTGGATTGCCTGAGCCCATGGGTTTGAGACCAGCTCGGGCAACTTGGCAAGACCTCGTCTCTACAATAAATCAAAAATTAGTGGGGCATGGTAACACACACCTGTAGTACTGGCTACTTGGAAGGCTGAGGCAGAAGGACCACCTGAGCCCAGCAGTTTGCCGTGAGCGTGCCACTGCACTCCAGCCTGGGCGATGGGGTGAGACTCCAACTTTAAAAAAAAAAAAAAAAAAAAGGAAGTCACAGTCACTCACTGCCTTCTGGTAGCCTTTCAATAATATGAGGCAAAAAAAAGGTGGCCGTGCAGCTAGTTGATTAGAGCAGGGTCCTGGGTAGATGCAGTGACAGTAATAGTAGCATTATAGTGACAACGATAACAGCTAACATTATGAAATCTTTAATAATTGCCTGACAAAGTTTTACGTTAATTCACATACCCAATCTTGTTGAATCCTCACAATAACACTATGCGGTAGGTACCAGGTTTTCATTCCCATTTTACAGGTGAGGCAACCAAGGCACAGAGAAGTGTAGAGACTTACTCCAAATCACACATCCAGTAAATACATACCTGGGCATGAACTGCCTATGTGAAAGCAATCTGTGAAGTATATCATGGCAGAGATAAACACAAAATAATTTGGTATATTAGACACCCCTTTGTGTGAGGATTTAGGTGGACAATTTGCTTATGCTTTTTTGCTGATAGCAGTTAGCCTTTGAAACATTTCAATAATTGTTTACTCACTCTCTACTGAGGATAAGGAGGTAAAAATCATGAGTTGATGTGGCTACACATAAATACTGAATGTCTGCTTGAGGAGGAGATGGTTCTTCAGCTGGCTGCCCAGCAAAATATACTAGTATTTTCAAAATGCACATGCTGGGGCACTACTGCAAATGGATGGAATCAGAATCTCTAGTATTCACAAAAACAAACAAACAAACAAACACCCAGTGATAATGATGCAAACCTCAATTAAGAACAGCTGGTCTTTCAATCATCTTACAGATGTTTGTTTATCCATGTTATCAACATGGATGACTGGACACAGTCTTTAAAGAAAGCCTTTGATGGAAATCAAAGAATATATTAATTGGACCAGTGAATCAAATATGCATGTCTTTATAATGGCAGGGTACTATGAACATGTTGCTGATGAAAATAAATTTTAATTTTTTGCTTTTTCACTTAGTGAATATTTTTGTTGAGGATACAGTTTAGTAACTATCAACATATCAAAGATGAGAAAAGAAGCACTTTGAAGCTACAGGAACTCCACTGCACCTTACACAGAGGTGAGATTACAGGAATTTGGCAGAAATAGCCTTGGGAATGAGAACTTTTCTCAAGTCCAAGTTTATAGTAAGAAATAGAATATATACAATAATTCCTTGCTAATTTTAAATAAATAAATGTAATATTACAATCATGTGAGCGGAATCATAGTATACATTTGCATTATTTATGAAGTGAGAGGATTTTAAAGGTTTTGAGGAGCGCGTCTTTAACCTAGTTAAATGTACCAACGTATTTTGAGTACCACTGAGGGTATGCAAACCAAGCTGCTTAAAAATGAGTTATTGGCTTATTAAAGCTACAATCTGCTGCTAAACATCTGCGTGACAATTGCATCTGTAGCTGGTTTGATGTGGTATATGACGTACGCATTGAAAAATAATAAAATAACACTTCTTTAAATGTACTCTATACGTCACACTTCCCTCTTCACACAGAGTTTTTCCATAGGAGTTTTGATTTTATAAAGTTTTATAGAATGAACTTCTGGGCCTCTGCTACATATACAGCCAAAGAAAAGGGAGGAGAGAAGAAGCCCTAATGAATTTAGGCCCACAGCATAAGTAATCAATAATCTCAAACCACTCCATATGGCTGAGAGTGCTTTAATTCCCCCATAAACAATGTATGTACATACAAGAAGGGCTTCCCTAATATACACCAAGGCACCCTTTCTTGTGCAACCACTAGTAGCTTCAAAAACACAAAAGACAATTCCAACTAAATGATTTTAAATCAGAGCAGGTCAACCCAATTGATTTCTGCTTTTTAGACTGGTGAATCTCATAATTTTTCATAAAATCTGTGAATAAACACTCCTTTTTCAAGAATAGAGCAGGGTCCCTTTTGCTGTGATTGAGAATACAGTAGCTATTGAGGCCTCGAAACAGTGAATATCCATTGATCTTTTATCACTGCTGAGCCCAAAAGTGCTTGGGTGGTGAGTTACACACAACCTTCCACAAGGTCTACAAACATCCAGAAGACATGGCAGGGACCAACAGGGAGAGTCTGGTACAAAGACTCAGTCTCTGTCCTGAGAACCGAGACAGAATGGAAATAGCTAGCTCTCTACCACTGAGCTGGCCCACTTCTTGAAATAGGTGTTAACCAACTGTCTAGATAAAAATGGGTTAATTGAGAACAAACATGTGCATTCCCTGAGCTTTCCTTGGTGCTGATCAATGTTTTGAAACAGCTTTCCAGGTTAGAGCTCATCTAGTGTATAGAACTGTCTTTACCCAGTCTCTATGTACTAAAATGCTGTTGTGACTACCCATGTCATAGACTTGCCATATGTAATTGTTATAAACCCCCCAACGATTCTACCTTTGTGTAAATATTATCAGTATCCCAGTTTATCCTGTGATCCAACTTGCAATGTTCAGCTGGAGACAGAGTGGAACCCTTCCCACTTATCATAACTTTGTAAGCCCTAATGCAATGCACTTGCAATGCTCCTATCTTCGAGATCCATCCATCACCGTATCCTGGAGAGGAATGGAACTTGTATGAAGGGGGACTGGGGAAAAAACCCAGAATTTATTCATATAAAATTGTGTATTTATTTTTACATGTTTAAACTTCAGTCACCTTCAAAGTACTGTCCGTTTGATGCAATACACCTATCCAGATGCTTTTCCACTGCTCAAAACATTTTGTTTCTGAACTCATCAATTTTGATGCCTTTTAGTGTTTCTGCCATTTTTTGTTTCACTGCTTGCACATCGGCAAAATGTTTCCCTTTTAGGATTTTTTTCATCTGGGGAAACAACAACAAAAAAGATGCTCAGGGTGAGATCTGATGAATAGGGAGGGTAGGGCACAAAAACAGCACTTTTGTCAAAAATTGCTGAACATTCAGTGAGGTATGGGCAGGTGCATTGTCATGGTGGAAGAACCTGTCACCTATTTGCCACAACTTGGGGTGTTTCTTCTGCAAATCGTGTTGGAACTTTCTCAAAACTTCCAGATAAAAACTGTGGTTGACTATTTGATCTGGAGGAACTAATTCTGAGTGCACTACAAGGGACCCCTCTGGCAAAAGATAATTCCGGATTTTTTGAGTCCCCCTCATAAAGTGGAAATGTCTCTTTACTAACCCATTCTAGGGCCATTTTTTTCTACTAGATGCTTTCCAATTACTACTCTGGTGCTGAATTTCCTTTGCTGAAAATCCAGACTATTTTCTTTTCTTTTCTTTCTTTCTTTTTTTTTTGAGTTGGAGTCTCACTCTGTTGCCCAGACTGAAGTGCAGTGGCCGCTCCCGGCCACTGCAGCCTCGACCTGCTGGGCTCCGGCGATCCTTTCGCCTCAGCCTTCCAAGTAGCTTGTAATTCTGTGGAAACTGCGTTGTGATTTGACTGTTAGTTAATTAATGCACTTGTAACTGGCGGTATGACATGAGCATCTTACTCTCTGAACAGAATAGTTGAAACAACACCATCTTGTCTTCCTGAAAACCTATGCTTGAAAATAGTCTGGGAAACCAGGCTCGGTGGCTCAGCCTGTAATCTCGCGCTTTGGGAGGCTGAGGTGAGTGGATTGCCTGAGCCCGCGGGTTCGAGACCCGCCTGGACAACTTGGCGAGACCTCATCTCTACAATAAATCAAAAGATCAGCCAGGCGTGGTAGCGCATACCTGTAATTCCAGCCAC
>CAUYQG010157603.1:0-16803 GCA_963574415.1 Tarsius wallacei | reverse complement strand
GCTGTTCTATTGGAGCAGAGTACCCTGTCAGCTGCAGGTGACCCAGAGGAGCACAAAGGTACTTCTCAGATAAAGGAGATGAACATTTCTGGGTCTGTGAGTAGACAGAAGCCTGACAAGGTCCTGCTATAGACACATTATTGCCTGTGCTGGCAGCAGTCCCAGCTCCTAAGCTGTGTGCCTCCATGGGGCCTAGAAGGAGCCCAAGAAACCCCTGGAACCAGTGAGGTCATGCTGATTCCAGGACCTTCTAATAGGAGACAAGTGGTTACTTAACATGTGCACTTCAGATGCATGCAAACAACTCTCATCCACATAGTCAGTGCCATCAGGGGAGCCTCATCCTAAACAGGGGTTTCATACATGCTGTGAGAAAAGTCTGACCAGGCAGCAGCCTCACTGTGCCTGCCCTGTGTGTGTGGACAGAGGTGCCAAGGGCACAGTCAGGGCTCAGGGTCAGCTCAGGCTCCTGTGTTTGCCAGGGACCCTTGAACAGAGGGTCTTGGCCATCCTCCCAGCCTGACGCTGAGCATAACCCTCCCCTGGAGTTCGGGGTCACTGTGGTCCACCACCTCTCAGTCACACCGTGATAATCCCCAGACCTTTCCTGCTCCACTTTCTCCCTATACCAAACATCATCTAATACACTGCAGCCTCTAGTTAATCTTGTCTGTCTCTTCACTCCAGAACATGAGCCCCAGAGAGGTGGGGAACCAGAAAGGCAGGGATCAGACACAGGGACACACAGAGGCAGGGACCCACAGAAGTAAGAACGCTTGTTCTACTCCTCTGCTGCCTCCTCACATCTGGCCTGGCAGCAGCAGACTCTCAGAGATGGCTGGATCTGCCCTCTAACAGCAACTATAGCATATTTTTAGGCCCTGCTAGTGAATGTATCCTTCTGTAAGTGTAGGAGAGACTGGGACCTGGCCTCCACCACCAGGAAGATGACACGGTACCTACCTCCAGGGAACATGGTGAGCGCCTGCTGGATCAAAAGAGAGGCCTTTTCCCTGGCAGAGCTAAGCTCATGCTCAGGGAGGTCTGTTTGCTGACTCAGCAGGAAATATGCCAATGGAACAGAGAAGGCAAAATTTGGGAGCTGGGACAAGTTCCGAAGAGCCTACGAGGGATGAAGAAACAGAGCCTCAAGGTCATAAACATATAACATGTAGCGTTCACAGATGGCTCTGTCACTAGACAAGCCCCACCACGGGCTTGATGACCCAAAGGCATCTCCTTTAACTCAGCATAAAGATAATTTAAGGCTGGGCAGGATGGCTCAAGCCTGTAATTCCAGCATTTTGGGAGCCCGAGGTGAAAGAATTGCCTGAGCCCGCAGGTTTGAGACCATTCTGGGCAACACAGTGAGACCTCATCTCTACAGTAAATCAAAAAATTAGCCGGGCATGGTAGCACACGCCTGTAGTTCCAGTTACTTGGAAGGCTGAGGCAGAAGGATCACCTGAGCCCAGCAGGTGGACGATGGGGTGGCCGTGAGCCACTGCACTCTAGTCTGGGCAACAGAGTAAGACTCCAACTCAAAAAAAAAAAAAAAAAAAAAGATAACTTAAGCTTCTACCTAGGAGGATTTTTTTTTGAGTTGGAGTCTCACTCTGTCGCCTAGGCTGGAGTGCAGTGGCACACTCAAAGTCATCGTGGCCTCAAGCTGTTGGGCTCAGGCGATCCTTCCAGCTCAGCCTTCCAAGTACCTGGTGTGCCACCATGCCTGGCTAATTTTTTAATTTATTGTAGAGATAAGGCCTCGCCAAGTTGCCCAGGCTGGTCTCGAACCCCTGGGCTTCAGGTAATCCTCTTGCCTCTGCCTCCCAAAGTGCTGGGATTATAGGCATGAGCCATTGCGCCCAGCTAAATTTTTAAAATTTATTGTAGAGACAAAGTCTCACCAAGTTGCCCAGGCTGGTCTTGAATCTTCTCACCTCCACCTCCTGAAGTGCTGAGATTTTAGGCATGAACCACCATGCCTGGCTCAACTGGGAGGGTTTTCTATGTGCAGAAGAGACAGAAGGACACAGGAGGGTGTGAAGTGTCCACTAAGTGGGATGTATGAAGTGGCAATAATGAGCAAAGGTCCCGTCCTTCCCATGGACTCTGCCTTAGAAACAGAGAGTCAGCGCTCTCGACACGGAAAATTTGCCAAGTCTGAACCAGCAAAGATGGATCTTCCTCCATTCCCACTATCTAGAGAAGTCAGCTGCCATTTTCAACAATTTTTCTTGTCTTTCTCTACATCTGTATAGAATAGACATGTGACCTACTGTATTTTTAAGAATAGTCTTCAGGCCAGGTGTGGTGGTTCAAGCCTGTAATCCCAGCATGTTGGGGGGCCGAGATGAGGGGACTGCCTGAGCCCACACGTTCAAGAACAGCCTGGGCAACTTGGTGAGACCTCATCTCTACAATAAATCAAAAAATTAGCAAGGTGTGGTAGGCGCGTGCCTATAGTTCTAGCTACTTGGAAGGCTGAGGAGGAAGAATTGCCTGAGCCCAGCAGGTTAACGCTGGGGTGGCCATGAGCGTGCCACTGCACTCCAGCCTGGGCAACGGAGTGAGACTCCAACTCAAAAAAAAAAAAAAAAACAAAAAGCCGGGCTCAGTGGCTCAGCTTGTAATTCTAGCACTTTGGGAGGCTGAGGCGAGAGGATTGCCTGAGCCCACGGGTTCGAGACCAGCCCAGACAACCTGGTGAGACCTTGTCTCTACAATAAATAAATAAATAATTAGCCAGGCATGGCAGCATGCGCCTGTAGTTCCAGCTACTTGGAAGGCTGATGCAGAAGGATCGCCAGAGCCCAGCAAGTCGCTGGGGTGGCCATGAACGTGCCACCACATTCCAGCCTGGCCAATTCCAAAAATAAAAGAGAATAGAGTTTTATAACCTTATAAACTATCAGGCCAGGCACAGTGGCTCAAGTCTGTAATCCCAGCATTTTGGGAGGCCGAGGTGAGAGGATTGCCTCAACCTAGGCAACTTGGCAAGACCTCATCTCTACAATAAAAAAAAAATTAGCTGGGCATGGTGGCATGGGCCTGTAGTTCCAGTTACTTGGAAGGCTGAGGCAGAAGGATCACCCAAGCCCAGCAGGTCAATGCTGTGGTGGCCCTGACAGTGCCACTGCACTTCAACCTGGGCAACAGAGTAAGATTCCAACTCAAAAAAAAACAAAAACAAAAAAAACCTCATAAACTATCGCAAATATTCTTTTGCACTCTCATCTTGGGGAGCAGCCCTGAAGTTTCTCTGCAGCTACATTTTAGTGAGCTACAGAAATTTCTGTAAACTAGATCCCGAGTTCAGACTTCTTGGCCAACCATGCCAAATGTTACATAATTCAAAATGATTTACCTATTTTTTTCATTCTACATGAACATTTGTTGTGAAAAAATTCAAGCACAGGCTGGGTGCAGTGGCTCATGCCTGTAACCCCAGCACTTTGGGAGACTGAGGTAGGAGGATCGTTTCAGGCCAGGTGTTTAAGACTAGCCTGAGCAACATAGTAACACCCCATCTCTACCATATACAACAAAATTAGCTAGGCATAGTGGTATGTGCCTGTATTCCCAGCACTTTGGGAGATTTGAGGCTGCAGCGAGCTATGATTGCACCACTGCACTCCTCCAGCCTAGGCTACAGAGCAAAACCTGTCTCTTAAAAAAAATAAAATAAAAATTCAAGTACGGTAACAAAGAAAGTCAAGAGCTGTCATCTCCTTCTCTCCAATTCCAGGTCCTCTCATTACAAGGTCTGGAGTGCCCTTCCGGACAAGTGCTATCCAGTAGGAACATAATGGAAGCTCATGTTTCAGTTTAAATTTTCTAGTAGCTGCATTATAGAGAAAAATCGGTGAAGTTAATTTTAATACATTACATCTATGCCAACTCACCTAAATGATCACCCCAGTACACATCACTGATGAGCTAGTTCAGTCTGCTCTCCAGCAGCACTCACAGCACTTGACCTGGACCAGATATCTGGGCCCCAGGATGGGAAGTGTGGCTCTAGGCCTGCCTTCATGTGTGACCTCACACGTAGATCTCACATGGCATACATACATAATCTGGTGTAAATGTGAGCTGTCTGTGATTTCTGGGGTCACCCTTCCCATGGGACGGTATATGCTGGGGTTCCCTGTGCCACACAACCCTCCCTCTACCTCCTAGCTGCATCTTGTGTGCTAACCACAATGAATTGTCTTGCCAGCTTCCATGACTACCAGCACCACTGTCCTCGCACGCACACTTCTGTGCAGGGCTTAAGGATTCTGACATAGGGCTGCCATAATGCCCTCCAGGAAGACTGGATTCCACCCTGCAGAGGCAGCAAAAGGCAGGAGGACATGAGAATCACTCCTGGTTCTGCCTCAGACCCTCAAGACTTCAACACAAACTGCCCTTTGGGCACACTGCCCTTTGCCCTTGGATGCTAAACCAAGAAAGGTGAAGGAGAAATGGATACCCTCCGAGGGGCAGCGCATGGCACATACCTACCTCCCACTCCTGGAAGAGGTGAATCAAGTATTCGTAGTTCCGGGCCCGTAAGGCCAGGTGGTCGATGAGCAGCAGCATGCACAGGGGGTCCTCATCTGGCTCAAGGCTTCCAGAGGCAATCCAGAAGGAGAGCAGAGGAAGATGTCGTCAGGGGCTGGAGTTGGCCAGCACGGTGTCCGCACACCTGCAGCCACTGCAGCGAGGACCACGCAGTCGGCCCCGAACAGACACTCACCTTAGAATGAGCTTGCAGTACTCTAGCGCTGTACGCGGGCAGCCCCGCTTCTCCAGGAAGTTCATCTGCTTGTAGAGGGCCAGGTAGAAGCTCCTGGATCCAACACAGTTCCACACGAATTAGAGTGTCACATGGCACAATACCCTGCTGACTGGGCACCCTGCCAGCAACCTTAGTGACCTGACCCTACCCTCTGCTCTCTAGGCTTGAGGTATTTCCTCCGTGGCCTAATCCACAGAGATGTCTGTGAATGTTCCCTGTGTGTCTGGAGAGGAGATGTGTGCTCCCCTTGTGGTTACAGAGGTTTTTTTGGTTTTTTTTGAGTCAGGGTCTCACTCTGTTACCTAGGCTGGAGTGTAGTGGCACAATCACAGCTCACAAGAGCCTTGACCTCCAGGGCTCAGGCGATCCTTTTGTTTCAGCTTCCTGAGTAGCTGGGACTACAGGTGTGTGCCACCACATCCCGCTATTTTTTTTTATTTATTTATTGTAGAGACGAGGTCTTACCAGGTTGCCCAGGTTAGTCTTGAACTCGCAGACTTGGGCAATCCACTTGCCTCAGTCTCCCAAAGTGCTGGGATTACAGGCTGAGCCACGAAGCCCGTTCTACTTTTTTTTTTTTAATTTTTTTGTCAAGACAACGTCTTGTTATGTTGCCCAGGCTGGTCTTGAGCTCCTGGCCTCAAGCAATCCTCCCACCTTGGCCTCCTAAAGTGCTGGAATTGTAGGCATGAGCCATCACATCCAGCTGTTTGCAGAGTTTTATATACATTTGTATATTGAAAGCTAAGTTTATTTGAAGTCTTCATCTTGTTTTTGGTTTACTATTTATTACTTAAGGGAAGAGAGCTAAAATCTCCCGTGATAATTATTATCCTGATTTATCCTCAAATGCCCACAGTTGTTACCAGCACTCCAGTTAGATGCATGGAATCCTGTTACTTTTGTCATGACATTGGACTGTTATTTTATCAACAGCCCCTTTCATGTCTGGAAATATTAATTTTTTAGAACCTATCTCAAAGAGCTAAGAATTTAATTAGAAGAGCCAAAACTAACATACAGGCAACCAGTAGAGGAAATTCAGACCCAGCACAGTATGTATCTGTGCAGTGGGACTCAGTGGGCCTTGGCTTGCCGGAACAGCCACAAGGCCAGGGAGCACATCCCACACTGGAGACAATCGAGTATGGCCACAGAAACACGGCAGTGAACACAGAAGAGTGAGTACATAGGACACAGGACAGGCTCACATCACAAACGGCCTTGCAGAGCAGGCTGTAGGGGAGGCCATGGAGGTCAGGCCACGTCTGACCAGTGAAGCTAATGCCAGAGGGGGGCTGTAGGGGAAGGAGAAGCACCTAAGAGAAGAGAGTGCTACATGGTGATGCTCAGCCCAAAGAATGAGAATCAGTCTGAATCTGAGTTGCTCAATGATTTAAGAATCAGAACACACACCTGCAAAGCATTCCAAAACAGTCTAAACTCACTGGGAAGATCCTCTCATTCAAACAGACAAGGAAATGCAATTAGAGATCTCATCACAGTGATCAGGCTTGTCAGGCTCACTTCTAACACAGACAAATTTATTTTTATTTTTGTTTTATCTGTGTATTTACTTTTTTTTTTTGAGTTGGAGTCTCACTCTGTCGCCCGGACTGGAGTGCCGTGGCCGCTCCCGGCCACTGCAGCCTTGACCTGCTGGGCTCCGGCGATCCTTCCGCCTCAGCCTTCCAAGTAGCTGAAACTACAGGTACGCGCTACCATGCCCGGCTAATTTTTTGATTTATTGTAGAGATGAGGTCTTGTCAAGTTGCCCAGGCGGGTCTCGAACCCGCGGGCTCAGGCAATCCACTCACCTCAGTCTCCCAAAGCGCGGGATTACGGGCTGAGCCACCGAGCCCGGCTTTATTTATTTACTTTTTAAACAGTCGGGGTCTTGCTATGCTGCCCAGGCTGGGCTTGAACTCCTGTTTCTTTCCACCTCAGTTTCTGGAGTAGCTGGGACAAGAGGCATGCACACTGTGCCCAGCCATGAACTCATTAATACTCGGCTGGGCCAATTTAATCCCCTCTTCTTGAGCCCAGCCTCCTGCTTTTTAAAGCTCTGACAGGAGCAAGACTTGCAAGTAGTCCTGGACCTGCAGGGCCCTGTCCACCCTTGAGGACAGTTACTGTGTCACCACTATGTGGCAGTAGTCACTTGTGTGGCACCTCCCTGTGACCTCAAGCACAGGAGAAAGAGAGGCAAGCTACACTGTCACAAGCTGCACCCTCAGGAGTCACCACAGGACAGCTGTGCTCACCTGTTCTCAGGCCTGCGATAATCCAGCCGGCAAGTCCCACTGGTGAGACTGAACAGGGGGTGGAACGCACACTCCATGCTGTACAGCGCTCTCTCTGTGGGCACAAACACCAGGGGAGAGCGTCATGGCCACATGCAGCAACTGTGGCCCCTCCTCTACTGACTTGCAACAAGGAAAGGTCTAGAAGGAAGGAGGTCACATAACTAGGATCCTGGGAACTGAGAGGGCAGATGTAACCTCCTGGGTATCCCTATGCCATACTAAGTTTACTTCAACCACAGAACCCATGAGATTGAGACAGAAACAGCTTAAATACCATGAGGCACAACCGACATCATTTAAAGCAAACACCCATCCACACAAAAGCTGCACATACATGTTCACAGCAGCACTATTCACGACAGCCAAAAAAAAGTGGAAACAGCCCAGATGTCCATCAAGTACTGATGGATACGTAAAATGTGATCCATCCCCACAATGGAACATTATTTAGCTATAAAAAGGAATGAAGTTCTGACACAGGCTATAATGAGGATGAACCTTGGAAACACATGGCAAATAGAAGTCAGACACAAAAGACTATATAAAGTGTGTGATTTACATAAAATTTCCAGAACAGGCAAATCTAGAGAGACAGAAAGTAGAACAGTGGTTCCAGGGGCTGGAGAAGACAGTAATGGGGTGGAAGTTCTTTTGTGAGTAATGAAAATGATTTAAAATTAATCATGGTGATGGTTATACAACTCTGGCATATACTAAAAACCAACCAACTGTATGCTTTAAATGGGTAAGTTTTATGGTATATAAATTATATCTCAATAAAGCTGTTATTTAACCCTTTGCACTTAGATGTCCTCGATTAAGGGTCATTGGAAAATGTAGCAAACCACTTGTATGTTCCCTCTCAGGGGACATAAAGAGATTGCTGATGATTATACAGGACACATTTACACAAGCACAAATTTTTCAAAAACACATGCTGCCTTGAAGTTTTCCATTCAAACTGCAAAAAAAGCAAATAAAGAGATGAAATATATACTGAGATATGATTGATCAGTTGTGATGTGGTTTCCAGGAACACAAACACAAGTGCATCCTTCCACATTTTCTTTAAACAACAGAATGGATAGCAAATTACATATTATTAATGTGGGAGGAAGAAAACAAGACTGCTCAAATAGAGAAACACCAGGTAGAAGACGCCAAACAAATTACAAATGCACACATGTATCAATGAACCTGCAATGCATGCCAACAACTGTTCCACACATTACCACAATAGATAAAAATTTTAGGTTTTTTGTCATAAATAAGTTTCTTAATATCCAAAATTCTATTATAAGTCAAATATCATTACAATAAAATAATTGGTTCCAGTGCTTTACCACTTAATAGGAAGTGATTCGTTTTTATTTTGTAAAAAAGTGCAATCAAGTTGCTGGTAGGTGACCTGCGAGATGTCTCCGAGTACAGAGAGTTTAAAACATTCTGGAAACCCACCACTGTCATCTCATAGAATAGCATCTGAGCCTGTTAGCTTGAGTTGCTCCCACAAGTGATGGGGTAGTGGGTTCTGTCTTACCTATGAGGTCTCGTGCCATCTCCTGATCCTCTTGGAACCGGCAGGCATCACTGAGCTGCAGGAGTGAGTCAACGTGATAGGGACTTGTCTGGAGCAGAACCTGCCAGAGGAAAGGACAGCCCTGGAGGAAAGCTATAGGCAGAGAGCCCTCTCTGGGACAGGTGCCCAGAAAGGCACCAGGCCCTCAGGTATGCCTTTCTTTAGGCATTTAAAATTGGGGTGAGAGTCACAATCTCCTCCCAGGTCCAAATACACTAGGTATCATTGCTAAGCTGAACCACTGACCTGATTTAAGGTGGGAACTTGGAACCTGACATGCCCAGGCTGGGAGCATCTCAACTCTCCCCCAAGGCTCAAGAAAGAGGCATGGAAACAAACAGCCTCTTTCTCCCTACTGGACAACCATTAGCTCTGCCTAAAATTATGGCCCTGAGCAAAGCATGCATGGGAGAGGGTGACCAGAGGTTGTGGAGGATGAGCCCCTTTGCGTCCTGAGGATGAGGACCCCTGGTGCAGCCTGAACACTGCACTCAGGTGATTTTAAGGAGAGGATGCCATCAGCGACACGGGGCAGAGCAGGCTGCTGGAAGCAGGGAATCTGAGTGTCCTCTGTGCTGTGCCAGCAGTAAGCAAAGGCACAACAAGAAGGCACCAGTGTTCTGGGTGTGCTCACTCAGTGCTACTGCGCATACTCCCTGAGAAGGGGATGCAAGCACAGCATTCTAGGCCCTTCTTTGAGTGTGGGTGGGCTCCACTTTACTTAGAGCCGACCTGGTCATGGGCCTGACTGCTCTGCACAGACAGGCATCCCTCCTTTGGGAAGAGCTACGCCAGGCCCTCAGCACACTGCCCCAGAGGAACGCAAGACTGAGCGCAGGGGTGGCTACACCGTCCCTGCTGGTCAGGCACTGCAGGAACACGCACCACGATGTTGTTTGGCTCCATGGACTCCACAGCCACCAGGAACTTGTGCTGCGCCTGCTGGTATTCCTCATTATGCTCAAACGCGAAGTAGGAGAGGCCTTTTTTGGATTCCAGCAGCCGCATGGACAGACCTGGGAGGTGGAGGCGAGAGTGCTCAAGGAGGGTGTGCTGGGAGCAGGGCCCTCAGATGCCTCCACAGGGCACAGCAGCTCCCGGCACAGCCACCTGCACTGCCCTCCTGGCAACACAACTTGACATGCATGTGTATGCATGCCCGCCACCCAGGCTACCCAGGCTGGGGCTGGGCTGCCTCCAGGCCACAAGCTGAAGAGCACCTTCCCAGAATGCCTGCCATTTGGTCTACACCAGGAGACAGCATCTTGTCTACTTTTGTTTCCTATAAAGTTCTGTTTCCCCAAAGAACTTGAGTACTAGCTCGGAGTGTGGGATGGAGCGTGAAATGTCCTAGGACAGCAACCTCACTGGCCTAGAGGACCATCAGGGACAAGGACACCCACAGCCCACAAGGTGACTGGATCTGGCCAAGCTAAACCCTGTATCCAAATCAAGTCTCATTAGGATAAATATCGAGGTGGCCATGAAGGGGCAGGGGTGGAGATGGTGCAGTTTGCGACAGCAATTTATAACCCATTGCCAGATGCCCTTTCTCTCTGTTCCTTGGGTCCAATTTTGGGGCCCAGTTTCTTCTGATAAACTTGAAAAGCTCAGTCTTCCAGGACCTCCATGGACTAGGTCCCCCAGAGCTACACCTTCTTGATGGCCTTGTCCAAGGCCTGAGCCCTGAAGGACCAAGGGAGCCCCAGCTCACCTGTGCTCAGGTGCTTCTGCTAGAAAGATACAGGGTCTGGGGGTTCAAAAGACACCCACAAGGCACCAGGGTTTACCCTCTAAAAGCAGAGTCCTCAAGTTCCTAGGTATGTCCTCCCCAAGAGTCCATGGGGAATCTTCCAGAATCTCCACAGACCCAGGAGAAGAGGCAGGGGGCATGGAGGGCTGTGGCAGCACTGACAGCAGCAGGCACCCTCCCACAGTTACCATCAACACGTGCACATAGCTCCCTTCCCACAGTGGGCACCCTGAGGGGTCCCACAGTCCAGTCACTGCATCGTTGAGGCCAGTATGGATGGCTCCAGATCTACTCTACACTGTGCAGCCAAGCACCCTGAAAAAAACTGCACTGATAGCCTAGGAAACACAAGCAGGTGTCTGGGAGTACTCTGTGTCAGAGGCACTGGGCCTGCCCTCCAGCACCTCCAGGGCCTCCAGCTCTTAACTTGGTAAGAAACAAAACCACATACTGCACACAGCTTTACACAAATGGGAGGCTTGACCCAGGGATGCTGATACCACCCATGTCCAGTGTCAGCCACTGGCTGACCCCTGCAGCTACAGACCCTCACCTGGTTTGCTGTACCGGGGCCAGGTGCTCTTGGGGGTTGTCAGCCACGTACACTTGGGGTATACACGCTGTCTCTGTCGTGGTCTGGGGAGAATGGGACACAGGCACAACTTTAGCTTCTTGGCTGCCTAATCTCTGCAGCAACTATGGAAGCAACACCAAGGGGCAAGGAGGAAATGTAAGGCAGGGTGGAGACTAGCAAGGACAGATGCAAACAAGTGCCAGCAACCGCTGCCAAATGGGATGGAGACAGGAGTGCTAGCTCACCAAATCATCAAAAAATAGAAAAGAGAAACTCAACCAGTCCAGCACAAGGGCAGGAAGGCAAAAAGGAAACCAAAATGAAGACCTAAAACAAAGGAGACAAGAACAAGATAAGAACCTGCCAGTGCTTCCAAAGGTAATTTGGTTTCCCATGGGGGTCTGGCTAAACAAAAAGGGACACTTGGCTGTGGCTGAATGCAGGGGACAAAAGTGGACCTTGGTTGAAGGAAGGTATTTCTCTCTCTTCTCTGAGACCCCACCGATATGATGACAAGGTCTCAAAAAGGAAAAAATGGTAACAATAATAAAAAGAACTGGAAGATTTTAGTGTACAAAAACTTCAACAGATTTCTGAAAGAAATAAGCCAGGCACTGAGAGCATGGAGGGCTGGCCTTGGCATGGGCTGCAGGCGGGAGAAGGGACTAGGACCACCTTCCTTCCCACTCCCAGGCAGAGTCTCTGAGCTCAGTTATCTGGGGGGTTTCTGTCACAGGTACCAGACCCACCCCGAGGTGGTGTCTAAGCTGGGCAGGGAGGGTTTGTCACATCAGGGATGGTTAGTTTCTAAAGCTGAGTAATGGCATGTTGAGTGCTGGTATTATTCTCTGTATCTTCTTAATAATCTAAACAATTTCATTAAAAGAAACAAACAAAAAAATAGACTATTAGGAACAGGATAAAAAAGGGTGTTTCTCCTTCCAACAAGAAAGTCAAAAACTACAGGAAAAAAGCCAGGGCAACCCCCTCGGGACCCTCCCACAGTGGGAACTTTTCTGTCCCCTCAATAAATCCTGCTTGAAAAAACAAAACAAAACAAAACAAAAAAAACAAACAACTGTACAAGAAAAGCATGGTCAAGATCTGAAGGAAACTAAAATGTGCCACAATTATGGGTAATTGTTAGGGTGTAAAAAGGAGAATTAATTGGCTACTCAGAACCATCCTAAGTCTACGGAATCCCAGGTATAGTCTGTCCTGCTGTGAACTATCATATCTGTAAGGAAGCCTCTGGAATAGACTGCACAGATCCTGGGAGGGGAACCGGGACGGGAGATGGGAGGAACACGTGAAGGCTGGCAGTCCCACAGAGAGACAGAAATGGCACAGATGTAGAAGGGAGGGGGAGAGGGCTGACCCATCTGTGATAGTTCAAAAGTCAAGGACCAGAGAAAGCACAGTGCACAAGTTACCTGGAGATTTTGAGATAACCACCAGGAGAGACAAAATAAGCCTGCCCTTGGAGGAGCAGGGTAAGCACAGTGGAGAATGAATAAGAAGGGAACCATGGCTTCCCAGCAGAAGTCTTTTGGAAGAATTTAAATGTTTAAAGAAATAAACACACTGCAATGTATAACATTATAAAAATAGTAAATGTAATTACTATTAGTTACTATTAATAACTACAATTTGCAGAAATAAGACTAGGCAAAAATGTAAACAAATGACAAATAGATGTAAACAAAACCAAGTCAAGTTAAAGAGGTAAAATATTCAGCCCAGGGCAATACAGGTGACAAGGAGAACACCTTAAATTATAAATATTTTTCACTAATGTTCCCAAAAAATACGAAGTCAGAAATCCCTGTATCCTGAACAACTTAACACCAAAAATGTAAAATATAAAACAGAAACTGTTAAAAACACAAGGAAATTAGGCCGGGTGCAGTGGCTCACACCTATAATCCCAGCACTTTAGGAGGCCAAGGTGAGAGGATTGTCCGAGCCCATGGGTTCGAGACAAGCCTGGGCAACTTGACGAAACCTCAACTATATAATTAATCAAAAAAATAGCTGGACATGATGGTTCATGCCTGTAGTTCCAGCAACTTGGAAGGCTGAGGCAGAAGGATTGCCTGAGCCCAGCAGGTTGAGGCTGCTGTGGCCTTGAGTGGGCCACTGCACTCCAGCCTGGGAGACAGAGTGAGACTCCAACTCAAAAAAAACAAACAAGGAAAGTAGGAAAGTGTAAGCAAATAGTATATGAAAACATCCTCAACTTGTAATTAAAAGTCAAAACATCAAGACTATTTTCTGTCTATACATGATGACAGATTTTAAAACCTACTATACCTACCTACTATGGCTGAGAGGATAGAAAGACCCTAGACAGTCACCTGGGTGTGAGCTGTACAGCTCTTTTGGAGGGCAACTGAGAAACATGTATGTAACTTGAAACGGTTTTTGGGCAATTTCATAGAAATGCCCACACAGATGCAATGCCCTGGACACAAGCTAACATCAGGGTAAGGAAACAGCTCTGGTCTATCAAGGTGTAGAAACAGTGCTTAGAAATCAGACATGCAAAACCAGGGCATGTTATAGACCAGCAGATCTCTCTCCACAGTCAAATAAAAAAGGATGTGTTTATATGTGCAGAAAGGCCCTGAGAAGATGCAGCAAACTGTTTTTTTGTTTGTTTGTTTTTTGAGTCAGAGTCTTCATTCTGTCGCCCAGGCGGGATACAGTGGCTTTCAAGTAGCTGGAACTACATAGGCACGCGCCAACACGCCCAGTTAATTCTTCTGATTTGTTGTAGAGATGAGGTCTCACCAAGTTGCTCAGGCTGGTTTCAAATGTCTGGACTTAGGCAATTCTCTTGCCTCTGCCTCCCAAAGTGCTGGGATTACACGCGTGAGCTACCGTGCCCAGCAGCAAACTATTTTTAATAGTTATCTTTGGTGGGGGGAGGAGTCAAAGGGGGCGTTTCTAAATTGCTTGAGTTTTTTAAAAATAAGAAGCATTTAGTGTTATAATCAGAAGCAGTTAAAAAGATAAAGTTTTCTGGACACTTGAGTCCAGGAGCAGAACACCCATGCTGTCTACAGAAGGCCCCAGAAACAACCTCTCATGTTCTTTTTCCCATGAGAAGCCCAAGGACTCCTACCCTCTGCAGTTAGTTTTATTCGAGCTGAGAAGCAAAAATGGATCAGGCTAAAAGTCCAGGGGTAGAAGCTCAAAATTTAACAGCTTTTACAGCCTTTCTAAAAATATACACATACTAAAGAAGGCAATGTGAGGGACAGAGTCCAACCACTCCACGTATCTCAACAACCCAAGGTCATATACAAATCATCTCCTTGGAGCCCCCTTTCTGATCTTAATTCTAAGGGTTTCATTTGTCCACTGTGGCTTTAAATATTCTCCCCCAAGAGCTTTTAACTGACTTCAAGAACACTTCCTTCCTTCAAGAGCTTCAAAACAAATACAATAGCTGTGAAAATGAAGCTTAGTTTGAACCTTACCTTTGTTCCCCCAGGACTGCTCGAGCACCGAAATACCTTTTCAGTTCTGTGTCTGGATTCAAGTGCCTAGAGGATTGAAAATTTTAGAAATAAAAATGAAATTGTTTTCTATAGTGATTCTGGAAATTTTAGAAATCCACGTAATAATCCAGGAAGTTATCTTTGGAACAGTGATTTTAGCTTGAAAGGCAACTTCCAGGCTGACTTTCACCACACCATCTGCAGTTGAGGCCTAACCAGTACTGTCCCTGCCGATGCTAAAGGGACACAGCCGGTTAGCACATCCTGGGTGTGCACTTCAGTCACTACTGCATAAACAAAGGCACCTGGGGGTGGGCCTCCACATGTGTGTGGTAAACATCTGTTTTCAAGACTGAGTCAGGATGGCACATACACCTTGAGATTAAATCATTAGCTGGCTCCAGGTGGCTTTTTATTTTTTTTGAGTTGGAGTCTCACTCTGTTGCCCACGCTGGAGAGCAGTGGCATGCTCACAGCCTCCGCAGCCTCAACCTGCTGGGCTCAGGCAATCCTTCCACCTCAGCCTTCCAAGTAGCTAGAAATACAGGAATGTGCTACCACACCTGGCTAACTTTTTTATTTATTGTAGAGACAAGGTCCCACCAAGTTGCCCAGGCTGGTCTCGAACCCCTGAGCTCAGGCAATCCTCTCGCCTCAGCCTCCCAAAGTGTTGGGATTACAGGCTTGAGCCACTGCACCCTGCCATTTGTCGTTTTTTCAAAGCTGGCAACAATCTTCGAAGAAGGGGCAGGGATTCGTTTAGCATCTATAAGACCAAGAGATGGACAATTAATTCAAGGATCACATGGTACTTTTACACGGTTTAAGATGAAACTTTCTGGCCAGGCACAGTGGCTCACACCTGTAATCCTAGCACTTTGGGAGGCCAAGGGGAGAGTACTGCCTGAGCCCAAGAGTTTGAGACCAGTCAGGGCAACATGGAGAGAACTCAATCTACAAAAAAACTGAAAAATTAGCCAGGCATGGTGGCACACGCATACAGTCCCAGACACTCAGGAAGCTGAGGTGGAAGCATCACCTGAGCTCAGGAGGTTGAGCCGTGATCATGCCACTGTACTCTAACTTGGGCAACAGAGAGAGACTATGATTCAAAAAAAGAAAAAAAAAAGGAAAGAACTTTTTAGGATGTATAAAGTAAAGCTAAAAGTCCTCTGAAATATGGATGAATTTTCTTTTTCTTTCTCCTTGTTTTTATTTCCTAAATGTCAATAAATTCATATTCTTTTTGAATAAACAGCAAATTTTCTTCTTTTTTTTAATACAACTTTTCCTTCCATGGAGACTCTGTGGTAGCAGCCACAGAGGAGGGTGGGGACATACCTGTGCTCCACATACAGAACATGCTTCTTGGAGCTCAGCGGAGTGGGGCCCGGGCGGGTTAACCCACTGCTGTCCTCAATCCTCTCTAAGATGCGATCAATATCTTCCAATCCATTTTCCTAAAAGTCCCCAAAAAAACCTATTAATCACCACACTGACTTGATTTTCAATTTATAATAATCAATAACCAAATAATTTATTTTAAAAGAGAATTATCAAATTGTACTTACTTCATAAAAGAGTGTAATTCAAACACTATGTACCACATATATATTTAGAAAAAAGAAAAAAACCAGAAGGACCCAGAAAAAAATGGGTTGAAAGACCACACTCCATGTCATACAGGTGAGCTCACCTCCTCAGATAAACAGACTTGGGTCTTGTGACTCCAATTAAGCAGTAACAAAAAGCTACAGCCTCTTCTCAGGACAATCAGACAACAAGGATCAGGGCAACAATGAAAATGTACTTTTGATGACAAACTAGCTCCTGTGTGGTATCTATGCCCACCACCCAGTTAGTCCATTATCACCAGACAAACATCAAACAGCAGGCATTACATGGGCCCCAGGAGGCAGCATACTAGAAGGGATTCTCCCATCAGAACACAATTTCTGATGGGGCTTGAAAATGGAAACAAAAAAGCAGCTCTCACCCACCAAGGAATGAAATTAACAAATATAGAAGCCGGGCTCAGTGGCTCAGCCTGTAATCCCGCGCTTTGGGAGGCTGAGGTGAGTGGACTGCCTGAGTCCGTGGGTTCGAGACCCACCTGGGCAACTTGGTGAGACCTCATCTCTACAATAAAAATCAAAAATCAGCCGGGCTCAGTGGCTCAGCCTGTAATCCTGCGCCTTTGGGAGGCTGAGGTGAGTGGATTGCCTGAGCCCGCGGGTTCGAGACCCGCCTGGGCAAGCGAGACCTCATCTCTACAATAAATCAAAAAATCAGCCGGGCG